>JAPDSC010119265.1:105097-149171 GCA_026290005.1 Latrodectus geometricus
CAAAAATAAACAATTATAAAAATTACAAAAATAAACAATTATAAAAATTACAAAAATTAA
This sequence comes from Latrodectus geometricus, assembly GCA_026290005.1. Lineage (NCBI taxonomy): Eukaryota > Metazoa > Arthropoda > Arachnida > Araneae > Theridiidae > Latrodectus > Latrodectus geometricus. The sequence continues at coordinate 105,158 of JAPDSC010119265.1, forward strand.
ATTACTTCTGAATATAAAATGAAACGGAATATTAAATTAGAAATAAAATATAAAATGATTCTTCACATTTTTTTCATTTAGAGCATTTTTACAAATACCATCATGATTAACTTAATCATCTGCTAAAATATAAGATGATTTTAAAAAAAAGATAAATAAAAATTAGAACATGCATACATTTTCCGTGAATTGTCACTGATCTGAATTTTTAAGACATTCTAAGCATTTTATTCCAAAAATTGTTCTAGAAATTAAAATTTTGATGAAAATAACTTTTTAAAAACCTAAAAAGGAAATTAATTTTCAGCCTTGAAATTTAAATTCTTAGAAAATGTACCTGAAGTAACTGGAAATAGAATTTAAGTGGCTGTTTTCAGGAAATTGCCCTTCATGCATATTTTGGATTGCGATCTATATTTTTAAAAAATGTGTATTTGTATAGATTCATTAAATAATGTAATAAAATTATCAAGCTATAAAATTATGATTAATTTAATAAATTAATAAATTCTTTCAAAATAGAAAAATGAAAATTTTTAATTCATATTAATTTAGCAAATTTATAACGAGCAACAGAATGAATACCTTTCAGTAAGTACATTTTTTCTTGAAAGATTCCTGTTTGCTATTTTAAAATGAACACATTATACAATGAATCTATAAGAAATTCTTTCATTTTTGAGTAAAAATGCATTTTTATATATTTTATAAGTTAATACAAATTTCAAGAAAATGTTTCAAATAAGTTATTATCTTTCTCACAAACATTTTATCGTTTCTTCAAAATTTCTATACATGCTGCATTTTATTTCATGCTATTCAATTTATTAGTAGTAATAATTTAAAACTGGTAATGATGAGCTATTCATTTAAAAGTAGTTTTCAATTTAAAAGTGTGATGAAATCTGCAATTGTTTAAATGAAAAATAATTATTAAATATGATATTTTTTTTAAATATCATGAAACAGAAGCATTAAAAATTAGATCTAGATGATATTTAATTTCCTCAAATTAGAATGTTATTCCTATCAATCTATTTCATGTCATTGAAGAAATCTTGTAATTTAAGTTCCGTAACTGCATCTAATTATCACTATAACTCTTCAAATGATCATTAATCAGTAGAATCCACTTATTCACTCTCAAAGGGAAAAGATTGATAAGATATGAGTTTGTGTTGTAAAAAATATTAAGATGTATTTTAATATCGCAACTTTTAGAAAAATGTGATGACGATAATATTTTAAAATGGACATAACTTTATTGGTGTTTATTTATCTGTATTATCATTTGCTTTTCAATAGTTAGATAAAATAAATTTACTATAAATAAATATATAAAAACCATTATATTTAAAATAAAAAGATAATCAGTATATATGAAAGAATTAATATTAAGCATTTAATGGGGGAAATAAAATGGCAAAAATCGAGTGTTATTTTTGCACAAATATAAAGGGAACAAAAATATAAAAGGAATAAAAATATAAAGGGAACAAATTAAAGGAAACAAAAAATATGCTTAGAAACAGTTTATTAAAAGAAATATATCAGTTTTGCAAAGAAAGAAAATAAAGTTATGAAAAATATACAAATTGTTGACAGTTATAACCAGAAATATTGTTATTAAGAAGAATGAAAAACAAGTAAGATGATGGTGTCACTTATTCTCTTTTTGGAAGAGGTAGGAAACATCTTTTGTATAAAGTTCCGAACAACAAACTGAAGCTTGAGTTACGCGATTCCAATGTTTTAGACAATATGAAAACAATATTATACATACAATATCAGATAAATTTAACTCCACACGAAGATACAAAATATAAATATGCAAATATTAAAAGTAATATATGAGTCTGATAGAAGTAGTACATTAAAAAACAACCATACAATGAATTAACAACAAAAAATAAAATACATGAAAATAAATATATATATATATATATAAATAATTATAAACTTAATAAAATATTTATAACCTAATTTAAGTTTTTATCGAATGGTTTGAAATACTCCTGTCTATATACACATAGCTAAACTTTTAATGAAATAATTTCATTGCAGTGTGTTTTTATTAAATTTTAATAACTCAAATTTATAAGTTTTGTTTAAAAAAAGAGTAATCTTATTGAATGCATAAAAAAATTGCTAAAAATAAAACAACAGAAATTTTATTTTCATTTAATTTTTTTTCTGATTATTGGTTTATTTAACAGTTATCGTTAATTAAATTGTAAAAATAATGAATGTTTCCATAAATTAAATAGTTCAATAAAATATAGAAAAAATATTTCTTAGAAAACTTTAATAAATCTTTTATTTTATTACTTTAAAAAAACTCTTTTGCTTGAACTTTTTGTATATTTATAAACTAATCCATAAATATTCAACTGGAAACAATGAAATAAATGTAAGTTTGAAAATATTTTTTGTTTTTGAAGGAACAAATAACCACTAAACAAATTTAAAACAACTTAAATATGAATTGATTATTATTAAGTTTTTCATAATAATTTTAGTGACTCAATGTCAAAAACTATAATTTTATATTAATTTTATAATGGGACTAATATGTTGTGATTATTTGTATTAAATAAATGTAATTAAATTTGGAATGAGAACAAATATATGAATCTCATTCAATTTTTAAAAAAAAATATCTTTAATTTATTAATTTAAATGCTTATAAATTAATTTATAAATTATTTTCTTAGTGCAACCATTGATAGGAATATCTGAAAAACAAACATGCGAAGTATGTAAAATTAAATTATTTATTGAAAAACAGATGGCACCACTTCCTAAAATGAAATGATTCTTAGTTCTAAAGAATCGGATAAAAATGGTTTGTGGATTAAGTCCCTTGATTCATCCGTTTGCAGCAGTTGTTTATTCGGTAGTTAAAACAATATTTAACTATCAATAAATTACATCAATAGCATATTAAACTTTACTTTTATTTAATTTTAAAAAAATGATTGAAGAAGAAGGAAAATTTGCGTTTCTTCAATTTTATCTTTTTTTCTGCACAGTAGTTATTGTGTCGCAATGAAGTTTTTATTTTAATAATAGTAGTTATAAAACAGTTTTAAAAATATTAAAATATTAAAAAGTATAGCAGTATAGCAATATATAATCATTGAAGTTTTTTCACTTCGAAATTTTCAGTTCCTAAATATTTTTGATTTTAAGAATAAAAACTTCCAAAAAGATAAAAACTGAAATCCATTAAAAACTTAATTTAAAAACTTTCAAAATTTATCAATAAATTGTACGAAGTTTTAAAACTTTAAATTTTCAAATTTTAAAAATTACTTTTAAGAAACAATATTTAGAAACATAAAACTTTTTCATAAAAAAATACTTGTAGGAACATAAAACAAAGTCGTAAATACTGATGGTTCTTTTAATCCAAAAAATATACAATATACTATTTACTAAAGATTTTTAATTTATAAAAATCTATTTAGTTTCATTTACAAAAGATTATCACAAAATTACAAATTATTTACAAAATATCCTAAATTTATAAAAATCTATTTAGTTTCATTTCAAAAGATTATCGCAAAATTAAAAATTAATTACAAAATATTTTAACTATATAAAACTATATTTAGTTTCATTTACAAAAGATTATCACAAAATTACAAATTATTTATAAAAGATTTTAAATTTATAAAAATATATTTAGTTTCTGCAATAAATATGAAAATAGTTCGTTCTTATAAAGGAGATTATTGAGTATTACTATATGATTTCTTATAAAAGTTATATAAATAACACTAAGGTATATATATTTGTTTGTTAAATAAATTTATATATTAATTAAATCTATATATTATATTAATTAAATTCATGAAGGTAAAAAAAAATCTTAAATTTTATGAATATTCAAAAAAAACTTGAATGCATTAAAAATTATCTTATTTGAGTAATTTTTTTTTTTGCTCCGAATAATGATATATTTTCACATTTAACGTATAAAAAAACGTTGAATGTGAAAAACGTAGAATAAATGAACCTTTTTAAGCATGAATGATTATGGATTCAAGATTATTTTCAATGATTTATTATTTTCAAGATTATTTCAATGCCTGTATTATATTTCACTGATTTGTTTCTTGCTGTCTCATTTTCCTATTTTGAGACTGTTGTCCATCTGATTATTTTTTTTCGTATATCCTAAATTAACTAATAGGTAAACTATTTGAACTGACTTCTTCTTTGAGAATTACAAACGTAAAAAAAAGTTGCAAAAATTCGTTACATTGAGATATACATTTCTATATATAGAAACTATTTTAAAATTAATTACAACCGTAATTTCAAGTTAAATTCAAAATAAGTTTATGCAAAAAAATCTTTGAACAATTTTGACTTAACAACTAGATTTTTTTTTTCATTTTTTTTATTTTATTTTTAGAAGATTAAAATTAGAAAATAATTCTGATTTTTTTATTTATTTATTTATTTGTTTTGCATTTTTATATGTTTCATTTGAAGGTCAATAATTTATAGCAATGATAATTTTAACAGTAACAAATGGCGGAAACTTCGATTTTATGGAATTAAATTTATTAGAACATGATATTGTCTTATAAAAATAAATATATATACTTAAAAATACTTATGTGCTTGTGGAACATGTATGTCAAACTAACAAAGCCATATTTTCAGATTAAAAATATAAAAACAGAATGAGATAAGCATCTAAACAAAGTCTCTTTTTCTATGTGTGTGAATATTTAGGTTATTTTTGTAAATTCTGAATAAAACATAAAATGTAATACAGTTTAGAGTTGCAAGGATAAACAAAGATCTGTGTTGAATACATATCATTTTCTTTAAAAGTTTAACGAAGTCATTATCAATGAGCATAATTTTAAATAAATAACTTTATGTGCCCTTATAAAATTACATTTAAGCTAACTTTACATAAACTTCTCTAATTTAGGAAAATTATGAAGATTGTACAGAAATTAGTAATTTTTAATTACAAGAATATATCTTGAAACAAATAGCAATGACTGATGTTTCGGATAAAAGAACATTATTTGTGATGTATATATTAATGTGCAAGACCCAATTATTTGTATACATCAATTTTTCTTTTGTCTACACACATATAAAAACTTCAAGTCGAAAAGATTTCTTGATCAATAAAAGCTTTTTGCTTATGAGAAGAAGTATTTTCTTAATACTGCGAAAAAAAACATTAAGATATAACAAATACGGGGAGTTATTTTTTCATAAATTGTAACTTATTTTTGTTATTTTGTAATAGAAGAACATTCCAACATTTTTATTATTAGAATTATACATAACAATAATTCAAAAAATTCATAAACGTTAAAATATTAGACGTAACGTTATTATCTAGTAAAATATTCAGATGAACAATTTTATTGAAAGCTGTTAAATGAACAAATTATTTAGTGTTTTTTCACCCTGTTCTTTACTCTTGAATTTGAACTTTTAGAGTAAAAATGTTTTATATGATAATCCTATGTTATTCATTATATCTTATTCAGAAATATTTAAGGCAATAAGAAAATTTAGCTTTAAACATAAAATTCAAAAGTTAAAATCTGCCACATTTGTTGCATGTTTTGTGAACTAATAGAATAAATGTAAGTGTTTGACTATATGCTTGTGGGTTCGATTCCCATAGCAGGTATAAATGCTTGCTGTGAGTTGAGGGCTATTTATATTGCAGCTAGCATTCTAATCAGTAAAATGAAATCAGATAGATTAAACTAAATCATTTAAATCATTAATCTATAAGTATCTGACAGAGAATAATTCATTTTCGTTGATGATTTATAGTTTTTAAAAAATAATATATGTGCTTACAAAAGTACTCTAATTTTGCTCTAAGTACTCCTTTTACTCAAATTTTAATAAATCTTTTAATGTAATGGTTGTGCGTGAAAACATTCAATTATAGGAATCCAAATTGAAAATTAATTGAAAAATTATTTTTCTAATTTATTGCATACCATAAAAAAGTGAATTATATCTTCATAATTTAATCATAATATATTGTAGGATCCAAGGTTGTGAAAGTAAAAATTTAACAATTACAAATTATTTCTAAAAATTTTAAATTATATTAACTTTAAAACGTAACAAAATAGTAGTTTATCTTCTGACATAATTTTTTTAGTATTTTTTATATATTAAGTTTAAATATATAAAAAATATTAAAAAAATAGTTAAAATATATTCATATTTTCGATAAAAAAGGATAGCAAAGATCCCTTAATAGGTAATGTCAGTTATTTTACTCAGGTATACATAGGATTGAAGTAAATTTTACGTAAATATTAGGTTGGGGAAAAAGAAATCCATTATTTTTACGTGAACTTTTTGTAACTTCTTTTAGATTCACTTTGTAAAAAGGTTTAAAACTGTTTTTATGTAGATTTTTAGGTCTTGTGCGAAGCTACGACTGCTGACATGCTAACAAGTGTGATAATTTTTGATATTTTATAGACATTCTCGACGATGTTGTATCCATGTGAGGTGCATTTTTAGTATCCAAATACCCAAACGGAATCGACGAAACTAAAATTGTGCATAACTGGTTGTTACAGTCATATATAGGACGATAAACACCTTTCACAATTTTAGCCATCTGGTTAGCATTTTCGCCATTATAAAAGAAAAACTAAAATGTATCGAATTTTCTGTTTGTTGTCTTCTATTTTAAAAACCTTGTACTCATAACTGAATTAATCAAACAAAAAACCGCAAGAGAATATTTTAGTGTCAAATGTCACCTTTCCAATGAGCATAAATTTTAAATTGTTTGATAGATACCTCACGAGAAAGCGATCACTACAGACGTCTACCGAAAAAATAATGGAAAACTTTATCCCCAACTTAATATAATGCACTTTATAATAATCATAACTCTTAAAATAATGTATTTTAAACTGAATAGAAACAGTCATATAATCCTTAAACTTGGAATTTAAATTAAAATAATTTTTCTGAAATATTATGTTCTTGTTGATATTAAAAGATACGTTAAGAAGATTAATGGTTGAAATTAAATACTTGCACAAATAAATGGATCGTAAAAAATTTAAAGAAGTATTTTTTTGTAATAAATTAGAAATAAAATGTTGAACCAGGTTTTTATAAATTTAATGGAGAAATGAATATAAGAAAAACATCATCTTACGTTTTTAAATTTGTTATATCCGATTATATAAATATTTAAAATACAGTGACAAAAAATAAGTGACTTAAAAATTGATAAGAAAAAATAACATTTTCAGCGGAATACTTTTTTGTTGTTTGCTCAATGTTAATAGCTTCATATATCGTGAAGCTATCTTAATGGTTATGCAAATTTGTTTGTGAAAAATTCACATTTATAAGTGCCCATCCAGAAAATACGATATTCATTTGGTTGGTTCTTTATTATCCTGGTTAAATGAATCGAAAATGCATTTAGTTGTCATTATTAAAGTTTTAAATTATTTTTTTATATGTTTCATTTAGATATTTTTATTTTTTAGATTACCACTAGAATATTTAAAAGGAAAGCCATTCTTAGAATGATTGTTTTCCTTAGATATTTATATTAGCTTAAAAACTTAAATTATTTTAAAAATCCCTAATTTTAATATTGTATTTCTTTGTTAACAGGAATAAAAAATAATTAAAATATATGCATTGATATTTATATTTTTTGATAGAAAAATATGTTTCGATGAATTTTGTTAGAAAGGGAATTATTATATTTTTCCATTAAATGTATTGGCTAAAAAACTATCATTTTTGGTATTCTGTAATTTTAATAATTTTTCTCCTATGAAAGCCAAAGTTTCTGCTGCAAAAATAATAAAAATCCCGTGTTAGGAAGATATAAAAAGTAAATGTATAATAATATAAATGTAATGACAATATGCTTATAAAATGTTGCATATGTATTTATTGTTCTTATACAATAAGTAAATGCATATGCAACACTTCGTATAACTACACAATAGTTTTGCATAACTACACAATACAGTTTTGTAGTTATATAAAACTGTATTGTGTAAAAACAATATGAGTATAACTTAGCCAGTTTCATAAGTTATAAATATAACACTTTTAACAGTTGAGAAATCGCGAATAAAATACTGATTTAGTAAACTTTAAGCAGAATAAATATTGTATTTCCAACTTTAATCCAAGGATTACGATAGTTTAAATTCAATTAAAAATAAAGATTATAAGATTTAGCTTCAAATATACATCAACAATGGAATATACGATGTAATATATATCGAAATAACCAAAGTAAATTATAATCATCTAGGAGCTGTAAATTGTTTAAAATGACGTTCATAATCGATATATTAAGTGTAAGTATTCAAGTATCAACATTTTTTTTCTGTCATTTGTGGGGCAGTTCTCAATGAAAACATAATGTTCCTCATTGGTAGTGCATTCTTTTCTATGTTTTTTCTATAAATTTATACTTATTTGGTATGTTATGTAAATATGTAGGATTTCAAATTATAATATATGTATCTTACTGAAGACTCTACGATTATAATTTTTCCCTCTTATGATTAATATGACATTAGACACTCCCACCACGTTTTCCAGAGAAGTGATACACAATACCAATCTTCGTGATTCTATACTTAGCTGAGAAATCATTCAAGAGAAACAATACTTCAATGTTGTGATTAGGTCATCCTGTGATTAAATTGTGTTTTTTTTCTATACATAACTCTCAAATTCATTCTGTATTCAAATAATTTGTATATGCCTCTGCACTTCTCTTGTGAATACTAGTGATTTCTTAAAATATTTTAAAGAAATTAAACTCAAAACTAAATTTGATCCACGACAATTGACACATCTTCAGATATACTTTAAGCATTAATTATCAGAAGTCTTACAAGAATTGAATACACTCGGTTGTTTCTAATTATTTACCACACAATAACCTGTTTTCGTATTAAATATAATTAGTTTTAAGTTAAAAAATAATCATTCAAATATAAATAACGAGTTTAGCTAATTATATAAATTCATCAATAAATTATAATTTTGCTTTTACATTTTTAATCCTACTTATATCAATGTAAATGAAAGTAATTTTCCTTTACTTTGAATAATCATTATATCTTAGTATAATTTATATTTTTTTAGCATAAATAATCTGATAGTAATCTGATACTATAATTATTGCATTCTAAAATAAATTTTTTTTCTATTGTTTTTAGACTTCCCTGATGTGATAGAGTTTGAACAATTTTTGTCGGTTTTATTATTTAGCTGTACATTAATTTTTGGTAGCATGTAACCCATGTTATCAATTAAATAATACATTAGACTAAAAGCAATGAGTTGGAGATTCAGAAAAATTACAGTTTCACATGAATAAATTTATCCACTGTGTTTTAAAAATGTTTCATTATCTTCGTGCTGACAGATATAAAATCGTAAAAAAATATAATTTATTAGAATAACATTTAAATTAAAATTAACAATTTTTATAAATTAGAATATTTTAAACAAAGTTATTTATACCAAATATATTCTTCATAATTACCAAATGATACGAAAATCCATACGAAATATCTAGAATAAATATGAATAAAGTTTTATTGCTTCACAATGTAATGTTTCTAAAATATTTTAACTATTTGGTAATATTATTTTAAAACTTAGTAGAAATATTCTATAGGAGAGCATTTTTATTTTTATTAATATTTTACATGTTAACGAAATATTTAGCTTACCTTTACTTTTATGTGTACTATAAAAGTTTCAAAAACAGCACATGAGTATTTTTCCGCACAACACACTCTTATATGAAGGAAAACTCTCTTCAAGAATTGTGAAATTTTTATTAAAAATTAGTGTGACTTTCTTTCTATATATCGTATCAAAACACGAAACAACCAACATTTTTAGAAAAGTTAATGTTAAAAGAATCTTCATTTTTCAATTTAGGAGAATTTATTGTTTGCTCAAAATTGAAATCAAATCCAATAAACTCATTATTAGCAAGTTTAATTATTAAATTGTAATACATGAAATGCATTAAATATGATCTTATTTATTAAAACTTCTACTTATAATTTCATATTGCTTTTTAAAAGAGTTCTTAATTAGTATAAGTATGTTAATTCAATCGTTAACGTTTAATGAACTATGATTCCTATTTCTTATTTAAATAACTTTCAGTTTTCCAATAATTCTCGTTTTTAAAAGTATTCTATGTTTATTTTTTTAAAGTAAAGAGTTTAGTGATTTGTGTTAAATTAATAAATAAAATAACTTTATTGATGTCTTTGACAGGTCAATTTGGCGAGTAACAGAATCATGATACGAGTTTATTGAGCAGAAAATAGAGAAAAATATTTGATAGACAGAAGAAACTTAGAAAAATAAATTATTTATGTTTTAAAATTTAATGTTTGTGAAACTAATAAAATAACTCTACTTTCATCTCTCATATTGTAGCAAACAAAACAAAAATACGAAAATGCTATCTATATATATATATAATATTAGCTATAATATTTGTTAATTTAAGAATTTTCATGAATATTCCGTGGATTTGGATGTGGTTTTAACAATATATGAAAATACCAGTGTTGTTTTTTTCAATATATGAATATCTTTTTAATATATAAACACAATACCTGAATTTTCTAAAAAAATAGCATTCTACTAAAACTATTATATATATATAGGCATTCCATTAATATAAAATTATACTTTATTTCCTTTCTGTTATGATTTGCTTAACATTAACTTGTAATGAAAAAGAAAATCTTTATTTAAATTTAAGCTGCCTTCATATTATTTAGATTTAGTTAGGTTTGATTATCCCAAACAAGAAATGGGTAACTTACTGGAAGTGAAAGATAATTTGATAGATACATATGATTTTATTCTTTAGAACAGAAATTTCTTAAACTTAGTTATAATATAAATTATTTATTTTGCCGGAACCATATTATTGCTAGATTATATCAAGAACTCAATTTTATCTTATTATCTGGTTCTTATAAAATGTTACGCTTCATAATTTAACTTATTCCAATATGAATATATTCCAATCGAAATTTGTGTTTCAAATATTCACATATCATTAATAGATATAATCCCAAGAAATATGTGATAAGATAGATAAGAAACTTTTTTTTTTATTTCATTGATTTTTTTTATTTAATTTGTTGCGATTTGAATTTTCTTCTTTTGTCTGAAAGCAATTTTGATTATTCAAAATCTTTACATTGCCTGAACGAAACAGTTAATATTGTAACATGTACTTTAAATAACATGTACCTTTTAGATATATAAAGAGGTTTAAAAATTATACTTAAGTGATTTTTAATTAGTCATCCATGTATTCTGACGGTCATTGTTATACTAGTTTATCTAAAATATTTTAGACATAAATCTGCATTAAATAATAAAAGCTTTGACTTTGGAAATTCAACAAGCAAACTGAGGAAAATATTTATAAAATATTTAAACAATTCCCAAGTACAAGATTCTAGGAATTTCATTAATGATTCCCCCATTTACTGGTATAGAAATATATCAATCATTTTTCGATATTTTAAGATAACTGGGATTATGTCATGAACTTTTCATATCAAAAATCCACATTCTAAAAATAACCAACGGCGAAACAAAGATGAATTCCTTGAAACACACTTCAGTATTTTATGGACTTTAAAGGATTGATTTTATGATAAAATTTTACTCCCAACTTAATTATTTGGTTAAGATAAGTTTTTTCTAAAGAAACAAATAAAATTAGGACGAAATTTTGTCCTTAATTTTAGTATTTAACATTTCTAACCCTATATAATTTCTCACTCACTCAATTTTTATCACAAATACACTCACGTTCACACACGGACCAACTACACGCATGCACACATATTCGCACACTTAAATATTTTTTTACAATATTTTAATATTTAAATTACATAAAAGATTGTTGTTAAAGAAATACCAAACTAGACTAAAATATAAACTATAGATAGATTGCTGAATTTTAATTATTTTAGGTTATAACATAAACTAAACCCATTTATTACAAATTTAACTTTTGTGGTTTAATTTTTATATTCTACGAGAAATTTTGTAATAATCTTGTGAAGTATTTCGCCAGTTTAATTAATATATTAACAAGATGCAAATATGAATACTAAAAAAAAGCTTTTGAATTTGCTTTTATGATCAATTTAGGAATTCAGTTACTTTTCTTCAAAAAACTACGTTAAATACTCAAGATTTCATGTTATTTTCACTATACATTTAATTGTATTTCTCATTTAAACTTCAAGATTTTGATTTTACAATATCTTTATGAAAACTCTAAGTTTACAAGACATTCATTTTTTATGTGAAAAATTCAAGACGTGAAACATTTATTTCAGACAACAGTCAAAAAAGCAATTAAATGCATCTGTGAAACCATGGAAAACTATCTAAATATAATTGAGTTAAACTGCAATAAGGAATCTTTCAATTTAATGCATGATAATTTTGAGCAATTTCATTAAAATGAAATATTAATTCAAATAATCGATAAAAATTACTACAGCGCTATTGTTTATGCTTGTGTAAATTGTGTTCATAATAATTAAAAATCTTCACTCATTAAGTATACTTTCTTTTTGGAACTTAATTCTAAAATCATAGCTTTTTATTTTTAATAAAAAAAATTTTACTACATGATGTATACATTTCCATATTCTACGATAATAATAAATAAATTAAAGATTCATTCTTTGAAATTTAACATTTATATTCCTATACCTGAAATATTTAAAATCAAATTGCATTAAATATATTTTCCATGTTCTTCTTTATACTTAACAAATATTTTTAAGTTATAATTATGATAATGTGTTTAAATTGAAAACACAATCTTTTATCTATCGCTTGGAGGATATATTACAGAAAAAATATGTTTGAGTAAATAAAAACTTTTTCCACTTGATAGATTGAGTTTACTTCTCTTGAAAACTAACTATTAATATGACATCTTAACAGATGAAGTGATCTGCCCTAGACAAACATCTGTAATCTCTTGCATTGTTCCTTTGAGTAAGATACAAGATATATATTTATTGTGAAAAAGTTATTCCCCAGACAGAATTTCACAAACAAAAAGACAATAGTACATAGGCAGAGACAGAGAGACAAACAATAATAAACAGTTCTCTTGTTTGAACAATACTTTATACTGATATTTTAGTCGCTCTTTTTTTAACAATTTTATTTCGAATACGTTTCGCTTAAGGAACGGTTTACTTTTTTCAAAAATATTTATGAAAATGTTTTCGAACTTGAATGAGACTTCATGAAATTGCTTAAGATTGCATATCTGGATTTTCTCTTTATTTTGTTCTGATTTAATATATTTAACACACCGATATTTTTTAAAAATATTATATAGGAAGAAAATTTAAAATTATTTAGTATTGTTCTATATGTTTCTTCATAAAATATGTGTTCAGTTATCTAACAAATTTAGATCTAGCAATTTTTTTAACTTTCAATAAACATATTTCATACTATGTGATACAAGTCTAAAGAGATTCTTTTAGCACATCAATTATAAAAATATTTTATTTACGTGATTGCAAAAATTGCTCTATAAATAATCCTCCATTTCTGAGAAATCTAATTTGGAAGATCTTAGAATCAAGGACTATTACAAGTTAACATCAATAAACACTCCTTCCACTGAATACAGCAAAAAACTGATGGTGTCAAAATCTTATTAAATAAAATCGTTTATGCAACAATAACATAATACTCAATAAGGCAAAATGTTAAATATAAATTTTATTTCTTATCAATCTAAATCTGAAATTGTACATAGTATAGTTTATAAGAATGCTGTTTTTTTTCAGTAGATAATTTTATGAGTAAATATTCTTTTACTATATTGCTCCTGCTACTCTTAAAGGTTTTAGATTTTTTACTATTAAATGAATACTTCATAGGGTTTTATTATCATTAAACTTATGAAAATGATATGTATAAATCTGATACTTTGAAAATTTCAAAACTATTAACATTATTTATTTAATTAATATCATTTATTTAACTAATTACTATAATTTATTTCATTATGTAAGATATTTTTAAGAAAACAAATTTAGTCCATGTTTTCGTTTAATTGTCATACAAAAATAATGCTTGCTGTATCATGTGAATTTAAAAGTGATAATTATGATCCAGATATGAAAATAATTAAAAAAAACAGATAAATATAACCAATTCATTAAATACTTTCAATAACCAATTTATTATATATAATATGCGCCCACCTCGGGCATTGATGTATGCGTCAATCCATCATAAATTGTCCATTGATAATTAACTGCGTTAACTATTGCCAAACTACATTCATTGCTGTGCACTATTCAGCTACAGTTTGCCTTAATTATCCTTGGTTCATGATCCATTTAATGGGATCCAGATCAATGAGATTCCAATTTGAAGAGTTTGCTGATCAGGGAAGAATATCAAACCATTCAAGCAGTTTAGATTTACCCTTGCAACTTGCGGCCTTATATTGTTTTGCTGGAATATAGTGGTTTGGTGTGTCCAACAACAAGAGTGGAACAACAGATTTCAACAACTGTATGACTCAGTAGTCCACAACAAAACCACCGTAAATGTAAATCAGAAGCATTTTTTAATCAATCATTATGCAACCCGATATCACAATAGCCGATACAGGAACTACTTGGCGCTCAAAAAAAGTTTGGTTTATTTACGGGTATACTTTTTAACAATGATATGCATCGTTCCTCAACATACAGAAACGAGAATAATTTATGAGAAATACTTGATGGCATTTGAAGAATTTTGTACAAACCACTGAACAACGAGCTTAAACGGTATACTGTATCACTGTTGATGATATCCGAGAATCCGTAACAGTACTTAATGCAACCTGTTGCGTATGTGTATGGCTTGGACGTATTTAACCGACTCAGCGGCGCAGAAAATTTCAAGAATCTGTGAAAAATATTTCCTCTTTAAAACCGGATATGCTACTTTTTCGTCCCACGGCCACTTTCCTAAACTATACAAAAATCGTCGACTGTTTCCACTATTCTCATTGGGAATATTTCCTACCCCCTTGAAAGCTGTCACATCGCTCAATTTAGAGGTAGGGGATGTCACTTACCACTAACTACCCTATCTAGGGTGGCATGTATTTACCCCAATTTGCCAGAAAGAATTGTACATCCCAATAAAAGTGTTTAAAATAGAAACGTATATCTTATTTTTGTGTAAAACTTAAAGAGTAAAAACTAATAAAAAAAATAACTGTTTTTTGTGTAATTGTGAAAATGATTGAAGAAATTCCTCAGGGTTTTTAGATTGACTTGATAATTAATATGAAGTTTAAAAAAGCCGTATCCTCAAATTATTATGTTTTAGATTTTTACGCAATTTAATTAAATAAATTGCTTGTTTTATAAATCGCATATGCATTTAGATTTATTGAATCACATATTTTTGTACATTTATTATTTTCTGTATAATGGAAATATCCCTTTTTGAATGAGACACAGAAGTTTTTCAAATTTTTATTACAGTAGGATAAAATAATGTTAGTAAAAATTCATTTTATCACATTATATTTTTCTTAACACACGCAAATTTTTATTTTATATGAAAACATTTCTATGTAGTAATTTGTGTGGTAAGTCTTTACATGAAAACAAAAATCCTTATTATTTTTCAATTTTTTATAATGTTATTTTCAAAAAAATTAATTAAATCTTTTTAATTTATTTATCTAAATGTTTTCAGTTGAAGCAATTAAACATAGCATAAGAAAACTTGCATAACAAGCTGAATAAATGTGTGCAATGTTCTTGGTTTATACTATATCTGAAAAATTATTTTCATTTTATATTTAAATATTTGGAAAAGTTTTTTAGACGAAAAAAAATTAAATATTTACAAAAAAAAGGATTAATTTTCATTTCTGTATTATTGTACATGAAAATAAAATTATTTAATGCAAAATACATGTAGATAAATTTGCATTAACATTGTTCTGTATAAATCAAAAAAATGAAAATTCAACACATTATATTTGCTGATTGTGTACTTTCTTAATTATGATATTTCTTACGTATTTACATTCTAAAACAATATTATAAAATCATTTATTACTTTTACAATTTTTTTTCTTTTATATTAAAAAAAATATTATTTAGATATTTTTAACAAGATATTTATTAAATTAAAGTTGTATTTTAATCGTAAAGAATTCCAAGTGATGGATGAAAAATAAATTGCCTAAAACACATTATTAGTTAAGTATTCAATGTACCTATTCTCATTAAATCAAAATAATATTCTATTATTATGAAGCAATCTGGTGAAACAGAAAATGAATTTGACACTCAAAAGAATTTAAATGAAATTTTTTTCAATATATGTGACAACCTGTTTTTGAGAAAATTTTCCAAAGCACTTTAAATTATTTGAGAGAGGAAGAGAGAGAGAGAGATTATATTGAGGTCCTTATTATATATTTCCTTTCATCTGGAAATACATTTTTCTCAGTTCTTGGAGTTAAGCATTTTATAGACCTTATAGTGACTTAAAATATATATACTGCTATTTAGTAATTTATACTAATAGAAGAGTTGGTGAGTTGCCTAGAAGCTCAGACGATATGTAACATGAGAGCGAACAATTGCTATCATTGAACGATAAAAAATTTAGCAGTGTTCTTCAAGCAAAGTTTTTAAGTCACATTGATTCCATTTTAAAAGTTACAGAAGCAGAAACTTTAATTATTTAATGCAAGTAAAGTATGTAATTATTTAATGCAAGTAAATAAATATTTTTCAAACCCTTTCAATATTATAATACTTTCAGCACACATAGCCAAGCTGATTTAGACTATTTATACGTTTCTATAATTCAAAAGTCTAAATGAATTAGAAGTATATTAATATTATTAATTTATTTAATTTGTTTAGCAGAACTAAAAATATATATTACTTATGCTCTTTTTTCAATAGATAAATTTTGTTTTTTTATTTAAAATCGTTAAAGCCCAAATTTATTTGCTAAATTTTCTCTACTCATAACTGAACAACTTTAGATAAAATACCACTTGTAACAATATATGAAAATTAACTTCATTTGTTAATCTGCATTGAAATATATATCAGTGAATGTACTAATAAGAAGCATAAACTGTTACATTTAATTTATTCCAGTATAAATGGAATATTTGTTTTCACAAGTGCATTACTCGAGTTATTTTTTAAATATTAATCTAACGTTTATGAACTGAACTTTATGTATAATTATAAATAAAAACAAAAGAATCTTTACAACTTAATTTGGAAAAATCATTGTTCGAAAAAATCTTATAAATTTATAACGAGTTTATATTGACTTATGTTTAATTTTACACAATATAATATATATATAATAAAATACTAAGAGGCTATTATTATTCCATTATAAAAATATTTTTATGAAAAGTTCTTGCATTCGTAACATTTTATTGTATTACAAATGCAAAACCTTTCTATAATTATCATATATCTCTACTATATAAAGTTTCCTAATTAAAGAGATTTTATGTATAATTGAGAATTGTTAAGATTCTTTGCAAATTTTTCTTTTTTTAAATGATTAGAGATTTATTTTATTGTCATTCATAAAAAAATATTCCAGTTATATTTTTTATAAAAATTTGTCTTTTCTTTAACTAGGAAATTATAGTAAATATAAGTTTTAAATCTTTTTTTATGATTTCTTTTTAGGATTGGATTCATTAGATTTTAGATTTGAATTTTTTAATTTCAAAATCTAAATTAAAAAATTGATTTACTTATAATTTTTATTGATCTAAATTTTCGAAAATACTTTTGAATGTAATGTGCTCTGTTAGTTCTTAATTATTACAAAAGTAGAATATAATCATCAATTTGTGGCAATGAATCAGGGTGGAGAAGCAATTTCTCATCTGTTTAGAATAATCAAAAAGCTTTATTTACATTTAAGTAAACATTCTCCCCTTTCATTCTTTCCCTGACTAACAGGTAACATGCTTAAATCGTAAAGGAAGTCACACATGAATAGTTTTCTTCCTGGAAACAAACTCCTCTCACGTATATAAGAATCCGTTTGAAATAGTTTTGTCCAATACTTATAAAAATTTTAGAAAAAATAATTTTAGCTTTCAATATTCAGCTGTCTTGATCATTAAGTTCGCAAAGGTTTATAATGAAATTTATTCACAGTAAGGATTAAATGAACACATATAATTAAAAATAAAAGAATATTATTTAATTTGGCAAAAGCACCAGATTTATATGAAGAAAATTGATAATATTCTATTGCTTTCTGGTGACTTTTCAATTCACGTAAAACAGTACATAACAATATACCATGAGTTTTTTCTTCTTTCATTATAAGAAAGTATTTTTTTACAAAATATTACATTTACGCAACATAATATTACGCTCTTGCGCGAATGAAAAAACATTTATATAATATATTTACATTGCATTTATATATTATATTTTTCATATATAGTCTCTTAATTAAAAAGATTTTGTAGATAATAAAGTATCTTAATTTAAAATTTGAATTTTGATTGGGAGATATAAATTTTCTTAGTATATTTATTCTTTCTTTCATTAATTAGAGACTTATTTTGCTGTCATTCCTAAAACTAATCCCAATTATATTTTAAATGAATTTTATTTATATTTTTCCTTAATATCATTTATATTACCCAATACCTTGTATGTGGAATATACCATTTTATGTTTAAAAGATAAATCTTAAAAACTAATTTTTAATTAAAATATGAAGAGTAAAGAAGTTGTTTCACGTTTTTACAACAAGAAATTCTTTGGTTAAGATTATTATGTTTAAAAATTTCTTTTATACCCAATATGGATTGCGTTAAAAGATAATTATTTGTAAAACTAACGTATTAATAATTTGCTTATTTTAAAAATAAATTTGGTAATAAAATAATTATTTTCTGTAGTTTAAAAATTTAATTGCTTAGATTATAGCATAAATGTGATTTCTATTCACTAATACACT
The DNA here is from genome assembly GCA_026290005.1 of Latrodectus geometricus. NCBI lineage: Eukaryota > Metazoa > Arthropoda > Arachnida > Araneae > Theridiidae > Latrodectus > Latrodectus geometricus. Next base: position 124,265 of record JAPDSC010119265.1, read on the forward strand.
ATTTTGATAGGATCATTCCATTTCACACACCTTCTAAAATAAAAGAGCTAAAAATATTTTCTGTCTTAAAAAGTTTAGCTTATCATTAAATATAAAATAAAATTCCATTATTTTGCCTCTGAACAATTTACTGTTTAAAAATTTTATTATTTATATTCCTCATAAATCTATTTTGTTTTAAATGTGCAATAAATTTCTTGTAAGTAATTTTTATTTCCTAAATATTATCATTACGTCATCTAGAAAAATTATTACATCTATGCAAATAAAAAAAATATATATAGAATAAAATGATTTTCATAGCAGAAAAAAGATAATATCAGAAATATTGTAGTTTATTTTTTAATCGAGAACATTTCTAATATCGTAAAATTTTTAAGAAATATTATCTTTTTAATATTGATATATTAAAATAATGACTTCATATATGGTATAACAATAAATAGTGTTGATATATTTTTCAATATTATGTTTCATTAAAAAGAAATAACACATGTATAATATTATTGGCTACACACTTATGAGACAATCATGTTACACTATTGCCTTAAAATGATACTTCTGTTTTATTATCAACATTTGAAGTGTATGTAAAAAGAAATTAAAGTAATAACGAAATAAAAAGCAATATGCAGAGAGTAAACATATTAGTAATTTTTTTCCTAAAGCAAAAAAATAAAAACGCAAATTAAATGAATTTTAGTTATTAAGGTAAATGTTATTCATTATGGACGACACATTGATTTTAATATAACAGCCATGTTCTCTTTCACTGGAAATTCAATAATTTCCATTTACAAAATTTATTTGTTTATTTCAGTCATAACTAGTAGATAAAAAATGACATCAAAAACAATATAAAAACTGAATTAAATTAACTAAAATGTAAGAAATAATTAGCATAAGTAAGAAAATTATTGAAATTTAACATAGAAAAGAAGGCAAGCTCATTAATAATTTAAAAGTATATATGGATTCAAAATTTTTGTGTAATAAAATCGCCGAATTCAATTAGCTTAGCAACTAAAATTAAAAATAATATGTATTGCATAAACTTGCATTTTATTTCTAAAGCAATAAATTTATAGATTATTAAATTTTAAAGTTGAATCTTTTTAAGTTCTAAAGTTGAATTTTTTTTTTAAAGTTGAAAAAATAAACAGTATTTTAGATTTTTGGCGTAAAACTCAGGCTGAGTTTTAGTTTTCAAAGAAAAGTCTCCAACGAGTGTGGTTTGAATGATTAAGACCGATCAATCAAAAGACCGATAAAGACCGAAAGCAAAAATAAGTGGTTTCTACTACGCGAAAACATACGTCGCGCCCGCTTTCCGTGAAAACTCTACGACGTATCTGTGCCGTCGCAGGCCGCTTTCGAACAGGAAAGTTTCAACGTATCCCTGCCGTCATGAGCCGCTTTTTGACCAATTTATTGCGACGTAACAGATACGTCGCGGACGCTGAGTCGGTTAAACCTACTTACTCCTAGAAACAGTGATCATCGGTCATTTCACACCTGTCATTTCACTCTGATGACAGCTTGTGCACAATGTTTCCTCTTCATAGTTTAAGCAAACCCCCCGGAATCCATTGTGTGATAAAGCATTGGATGGTTCTCAATTTGAGCCAAAAACGAGATACTGTTTCACAAAGCGACAAATCCAGTTCTTGGAATTTGATAACACGATTACGTCCCCAACTGATGACATCTAGCTCATTGACGTCTCAAGGTCATTTTCTGAACTTCTTGGAAAGTCGCAAATGTTACTTAATTCATCATATGTTGTTTATTACAGAAGAAAGTTTCTCGCCTTTATAACCCAAATATGAATACCTCGTGATCGGATTAGTTCCACTTATTAATAATTTACATATCCACTTCTCCACAATCACCCATCAAATTCACACGATTCTCCATGCATTATTTATCTTCCATAACTGGAAGAAATTCTTTCCATAGTTTTCTATTAAATCATAATACTAGAATTGAAACCAAAAATCCAATTTTTATTTTATTTCGTATTCCCGTATATACTGCATATTTTTTTCAGATATTTCTTTATCACTATTACTTTGTTTGATTTCAAGAAGCATCACAAAAATATTTATTAATTATTTGCACATTTTAATAAAATATTTGTACATAAGCACTAAATCCTTTCAACCTGTCAGTCATAATGAATTATTTAATGGAAAAATTGTATATTTTTGTAAAAGCAATTCATTTTTATTCTTTCAATCTAATAATCATAAAAATAAATTTTAAAAATAGGTGGTCGTAATATTTAACAAATCGTATAGTAAATAAGATCTTAAAAATAATTTTGAGTTTTATTTGGAGAAAACTTACAAATTAGAAACTTCTTTTCTGTTAATTAAAATTGCTTGCCTTGCAAAATTTTTATTATGAATCTAACTGATAGTGATTGTAAATTTCTATATTCATATTTAGATGGTATACACTTGAATAGCCACCACTTTAAGATTTTATTTTATGATCTATTTAAATACAGATATAATAAAATTAAAAATAAGAAAAATAATAAATTTCATTATTCTCCTATTAATTTCTAGCATAGTAACTTTGGTAATATTAATTTCAGTAGTTTTATTAGTGATTTGTATTGTGTTTTTCCCGTAGAGGATATTTTTATTAAGATTACATTTTCTTACAATATTCCTTTTGAACGTAAAATATTTAATTATGTCATTTTTGAATAAATATCGCAGTATCTAGAAAATATTCCAAATGTTTATGCTATAATGATGAATTCAAAACTTTTATAAATCCCGATTTTGAACACATCATAACAGGTGACCTTAACATTGGCAATGATCATAATCTTAAAGAAATTTTTGATTAAAGGTACTGAATACAGAGCACTTTTCGGAATAAATAGATCTAAAATTTTTAAAGTTATTCTACTAAATATTGAATGCTTTATCTTTAATATTTTAAATTATTTTGATGTACCAGTTGTATTTTGGACAATTTGGAAGATTAAACTATATCACAAAATTAAAAATTGTATTTCTGAAAATAATTTAACATTTTATTATTTTTCAATAATTAAAATTTTAGGGATATTTCTAAATCAATTTATCCAAAAGAGCTTTCCTTTATTATAACAAACATTTCTAACAGTAATAATGAATTCTTAGATTAATGTGAAAATTCAACTAAATTATATATATATTCAATAACACAAGTATATATATATATTCAGTAATATATTCATATTCAGTAATATATATATATATATATATATATTCAGTAACACAATATATTCGATAATCAAGTCAATTTAATTCTTAAGTTAATAAACTGTTATATTGGAAATCCAACATATTTTTAAAAGTTTACAGAAATGAAATATTAATTTAAATAAATCGCCTATATCATAATTGTAATAACCTAAAATTCATCAAAAACAAGTTGATTTCTTAATTAATCAAGTTAAATATAATGATTTTAATGTTGATTTTATTTTAAAATGTGTAGGAAGTAGGGAATCTCTTGTAAGATTGAAGTAAATGCAAAGTTTTTATAACTACAGAAAGGCCACCCAGGCATTGAAATTCTTTCAAGAATATCGAAAATGCTGACTTTCCTTTTAATTATATTTTAATTTTTAATCTATATTAAAAATATAAACTACTTTAATTTCTTAATTAAATCGTAGAATTTTTATTTCTTTTTGCAACCATATTTTTCTGTATTTGATATATATTTCTTATTGTATTGCTTTGCCTATTATTCATTGTATTGCTTTGCTTATTTTTCAATATATTACTTCGATTCTTTTTATTTCAATTTTGATATAGTTACGTTTTCTTTTTATACAGACACTCTTCGGGGGAATAGCATGGATATTTTTTTACTTTTGTGCTTGTCAGAAAAGAATGTTTTATTTTCTTATATTACCATCTCCTTCCTGATGAAGACTAAGCCTTACCTCTATTTATATTTGTTTTATATTATATCGTTTTTCTTGATTTTGTCTTATTTGTATTAAATTGTATAGTTTCTTCTTTGATTTATCTTGATCTTCAAATTATATCTTATTTTATTTACATCACCATTTCTCTCAATAGCTGCTTTTGCGCTTATTTTATTATGTTGCTTATTATGTATTTTATTATGTACTTTATTATGTATTTTATTATGCCAATAATATTTGTTGGTAGATATTGTACTTAATTTCTATTATATATATATATATATATATATATATAGATAGATAGATAGATAGATAGATAGATACTCGAAAATTGTTAAAATTTAAAAAGGAAAAGAAGAGAGATGCGAAACATAACCAGAACATACAAATTAAAATGTAAAACATATGTAGTTAATATATAATTAAATATTGAAGCTTATTTTATGTTTTAAATTTATTTAAAGTTTTAAGAAATATTATTCTATATAATATGCTTTAATGTTTGGAGAAATAAAATATTATCTTAATAAATAATCGATTTTCTGTTTTTTAAGTGCTTTAATAAACTTGTCATTAACTTAATTTAAAAATTACATCCCCTTTTACTTAATTTAAGTACCGATTCTTCCATTTACGATGCTATCAATCTTCAAGCACACAAAGTGTTTCCTCTGAATACATAAAAAACTCTAAAAGAGAAGTTATATACATATATTCTGTGTAGTTGGATCCCAAAGTGTAATCTTATCTTCTAAAAATAATTTCTTTTACTAACAATCTTGTCAGCGAATAATTGAAGATGCAGATCTTCCCAAGGGAAATAATCTTTAATCCAGCTTTCCCTTTCCGTATATCTGTTAATGTTTGTTAGGAGTATATTCTTTATATATGTGCTGTTTTATGATATTAGATACGAAAGTTCCAAATCAAAAAATATAGAAATAAGCGTATGCAAAAGAAAATAAGAAAATAATTACCCAAGAATTATATATAAATATATATAATAACAAATGCGTATTTTTTAATCGTTATGCATTAAATATTTTCATTGAACTAAAACTATTATACAATAAATTAAAATCCAAAAATTTATTTACTTTAATCCCAAGAATCTTTCCCATTAGAAAGTTAGTAACTTGATAATATACATATCTATTAATTAATATAATATAATGTTTTACGTAAGTTAAAAGCACAAGCGTTTTTCCTCAAATCTTACAGGAAATTAAATACAATTTCGCTTATAATTTTTTTTAAAACAATTACACTTTGACAATATGAGCTATATGTTATGCTTTGTTTGTACTTTAATTTAAATTTCTTTTTAATTAAATTTTTAAAATTAGTTGTAACAACAATTAGCTATAGAAAATTTTCTTAAAATGTTTCAACATTTTCAGTGAAATTATCAAGCATGAAAGAAATGAAAATGCATTACTTGTTATAGAACTTATTTCTGTATTATTGGAACAAATTATTCCTATATAGTACATTATTCATATGTACTTTACAGAATCTAGCATACATATTAAAAATACATTATATAAATTTTTAAAATAGTTTAGATATAAATATATTTTGAATCATTATTTGTAAAGTATTTTTTTAAACAATTCCCTTTTAAATGGTGAAAATTTTGAACAAATAAATTTGTTTAACCAGATTCTCATTAAACATCTTAATAAATAATTATTCTCAAATTCTGCATATTCTATTACTCAAACGTATTTTAAAGTATCTAGCACACATATTGAGAAATATATAACACAAAATTTCGAAATAGTATAGATATATTTTGAATCCTTATTTATAAAGTAACTTCAAAAATTCTATTTTAAATGCTGAAGATTATGAATAAGTAAGTTTGTTTAACCAATTTATTTTTATTGAGCATCTTAAAAAATTATTCTCAAATCTATAAAAATTTTCATATAATTTTAATTTTTAGGAAAATAGTTTTATTTTTAAGAATAGAAATCTAAATCATGCTCTTTATATGTAGTTATATATATATAATATAGTTGAAAGCTTATATTATTTCGTTTTATGTATTTTTAAAGTAGTAATTGAATAATGTGTCATTCGAAACTATTAACTTAATATTCAATAAATTAATTTGATTCCGGAAAGTGAATATTTGCCAAAATCATCATTAATACTCAATGACAAATATTAATTATTTTCATTACTCTAATTTATTTGCTTCAGATTTGAAGATGTTGTCAGTATCCCAACCAGTATTTTAATGGGACAACCATATAATGCACAATGATGCATTTAAGATACACCTTCGTTTATTTTAAATTCTTAAAACATTAGTTGACAATAAGAATGAAGACCAGAAAAAACATCTTACTCATGTTGATTTTAAGCACAATTGTATATATCATTTCCTAATACTCACATACAAAAAAATTATAAAGGAATCACATTTAAAATAAAGTACATTGATTTAAAGAAAATATCGGAAATAAATTTAAAGCTTGCACAGATTCTGAATAAAGAAAGTGTTTCTAAATTATCCAGAAAAAATATCTGAGAACAAATACCCCACTAATCTAGCTTTTCAGCAATTGATAAATTAAAAATGAAATGGAAAATTTTATGGTGAGCTTACATATTCTTGATCAACATACTGTTAAGGAATATAATTTTATTTTTAACATCAAACAATTAAAAAATATTACATTATTTATTGAAAAAATACACAAAAAAATGAAAATTATAAAATAAATTAACTTTAGGCAGTTATAAATTAGCAATTCGAATATTAAGGTGTCAAATAGTAAAGATCAATTAAATGTGGAAATTAGTGACGATCAGTATCAGCTGTACACCTTTGAATTATTTAAATCTATTTAGAAAAAATGTTTTTTAATTTTATATATATCAAAAGATTAATATGACATAAAACATTTTCAAACTATATTTTACAACCACGCAAAATTTATTTTTTCAAAATATATCAATATTACAGAAATTAAATGAATATTTTAGAATTATTTATATTGTCTACCGGTAACATTGTCAAATAATATAAACTTACAATCTAATTAATTAAAAAAAAACCGGAATAAGAGCAAATATTTTAATATGATCCAACATTCTATACGCATAAAAATGACAAACTATTTACTTTGATAAAAAAATTTTAATTAGCTACGTCTTTTAATTTCCCTCATGAACAAAAGATTGAACTTAAATTGAACTTAGAGAAAATGGAAAACTAAAAAATGTGAATGATTGAATCTAATGCTTGTAAATGTCTGAATGAATATCAGCGAAAGGTTGCCTAGAATTATCTTATCATTAGGAAAGAAATGAAAAGATATTTATTAAATGTGTAATATATTAATTGTAAATAGATAAGAGCTTAATTTTAATTTAAACTAAAACTGTATAAGTCATGTATTAAATTCTGGTTTCTAAATTTATTGTTAAATTGTTCTCGCTAGTTAAGTAATTTGATATGTCAAGTGATATGTCAAGTATGTAATTATTAAAAAGATTTTAATAAAAGATTTTGGATATTTTGGTGGAAAATGTCTGATGTAGAATATGTCACACTAGTTAAAAAATAAATTGTTTAAAATATAAAATATTTCAGAATTATGATATTTTTTGGCTGCATGTAATAGTGAAAATAGTTTTTAAACTTGTGTGTTAAGTATCATCTTTCATACATAATATCCTATCATTTACCCTTTAAACATGTACCATGATAATAATACCCATGTTCATAATAATATATATTTTCTTCTAAAAGTTATGTATTCCAATTTTTTATTCTTATTTCAGAAGTTTCAAGATAATTCGAGGAGCGTGTATTGCTACAAATTTTCAAAACAAAATATAGAACTTTCATTTAAATTTATGAAGGTAAGAATTTATTCACATTTTTATAAAATTTGTTACGTTCTTAAAATATATCTTCCTCATTTACATTTAAGTTGAGCAATTGTTTATTCACTTCTCGTTCTGAGGATATTATTGTGTGATGCAACGTATCTGAAATCGAAAACAGAAACTCTTCACGAAAGAGAAGTCGTTAGAAGAATTCGAGATATGAATAAAAATTTGTTTTTCTTTCATAAGTTTGCTTATTTGATGAAGCAAACGACAAAAAAATAAATAAAAGTATTTGTATAAAAGTACAATGTTTTTTAGATTCATTCCATGAATTTTGACGCTTATATTTCTCTATCAATAAATGAATTTTATTGTATAGCATTTTGAAGTCGTAAAAAAGAAATAAGCCAACTCTTCAATAACAGTTCATGTAGTAATTTGAAAATTAAAGTATGTTTTATTTCATGTTTGTTTATACAATATTCTAAATTGCAATAAGTATTATTTGCTTACGTGCAGTGAAAAGATAAGAATGTTAACACTTTTAAAAATATTTGCATAGTAAAATTTAATTGTATCTTTTTTCAATAAATATTTATTCTGTTAATACAAAGAGTTAAAATGTAGTGGATATATTTTTAATTGTAAGTCAAGAATTTCAGAATGGAAAATAAAGGAACAATGTTACAACAATTATCTATTTAAATAATCGTACATTTTTGGTGTAAAGTGAAGTAAATTGAGTTCAGCTTTGTCTATGAAAAAGATAATAAAAGAATAATTGTTGTAATAAATAGTAAGAAAATATTATATATATATATATATATATATATATATATATATATATATATATATCAGGGGTGGCCAAACTTTTTGGGATCCGTGGTCTACTCCACATTTAAAAAGTCGACGGCGGTCTACCAAAGACAGAATTAAATTAACGTAACGTACATGTTTATATATTTATATTCGCTAGCAAGAAAAAATGATAAATTATCAAATTTTTCTAAAAAAACTTAATATTAATATTTACAAAATAAAATTTTACTGATGAAAATAATAAAAATATTCATATATCAATAATTGACCATCCTATTCACTGCGTTTAGTTGAAATTGGCACTGCGTATCTGCGACAAGTTTATCATATTGTGGCTAGTACGAGCTTATTGCAATGCGTAAACACAAAATTAAATCTGTTAAACGTGACCGATGTTTGGTTTTTATGGCGTTCATGGTTGAAAAAGCAAATTCACAAAGGTATGTTGATCCAAAATATGATTGCAAATAAAAAACAATTTGTAAATATTTGGAAACGTTTCCTTAGAAATTTATTTCCAAAAATCAGTTACACTAGATATGCTCTAGATTTAAGAAATATATCGCATCTCACTTAAATAATTTCTTTCTCGACCATGACTGATATGGTATCTATTAAATGTCTTATTTTTCCAGTTACTTCATCAATGTTGACATTTTCATTTAAATTAAATATCATAAAATTGAGTATATCTTCCAACCTATTTATTTAACGAATCTTCTTTCAAATCCTTCAAACAAAATATATAAGTGTTCGACGAAATCTTTGATGTCTCGGTTTGGATTATGGATGCACTCTTCCTCAATGTTTATGAAATTTCTCAATTTATGTTTTCTTAACTGAGACGCATACCTTTCAAAAGTTTCTTTGAAAGTTTTAATCTTGCTCATCAAGTCTGTTAAACATTTATTCTTTCCTTGTATATTTAGGTTTATGTCGTTAAGTTTTGCAGTGGTATCTTAGATAAAAGCTAGTTTCATGAGCCATTTCCCATTCTCCAATTTAGTAATGTGCTCTCCTTTTATTTGTAGAAAATTTCTTAATTCTGGTAACAGAATACGAAATCTTTTTAAAAAAGCAGTCACCTCACGTCTGTGTGCTATAAGAAATCTCCGTACTCTGATTCAGTTTCTTCCAAAAGCGCCCGAAATTGTCATCTCTGAAGACTGCTTGAACGAATTGAATTGACGATTTTAAATAATTTTTGCATTATATCATTAGACTTTAGTAATTTTGAACACAATACCTGTTGATGTGTAATGAAATGATAGGTGGTAAAACTGGGAATTTCCTATTTCACAAGGCAATAAAACCAATTTGATTCCCGACCACTGCAGGACCTCTACCTGTTATAATAGACGCCAATTTATGTATTGGAAATCCTGTCTTATCAATAAAGTTTTTAAATGAATTGTAGATGTCTTGGACTCTCGTTTGTCCTTTCAATGAAATTATAGTTAATAACTCTTCTTTTGAAGGCATATCTTCGAAAACCATTTTCCCAAAAATCATAACTGTACAATGTCACCATTATCCGTGAATTCATCAAATTGAAGTGATAGAAACTTACCAGCTTTTAAATCATCATTAAATGAATCCTCCAAATTATTATTCATAGTTTCAGTCCGAAGCATCACAGTGCTAAGCGATAAATTAGTATTATTTGACGATATATTATGTCAGATTTGTTTTTAAAACTGTGGAAAAGCTCTTCTCCAGCTTTTCAGAAAGTTTTTTTTTATCAGTTTTCCATCTTCGAAAGTTTTTTTTTCGCTCCAACAAAACTTTCGTAATTTTAAACGACGCCAATGTTATTGCTTTAGTTTTGGTGCCTGGTCTCGTAAATAACGACTACTGTAAATGTAAATTCGACTTTAGTTCATGCACTTTAACTTTTTGAAAGTTCACTGTCGATTGGAAAGTCTGTTGCGTATTTTGTTTTTACATCTAATGGCGGGCACCCTTGATCAAGTAAGTTCATTAGCCCATTTGCCGCAACAAGGCTGAAAACTGCTACTCAATTCATCGTTACCTGGTGGGCACCTATGAAACAAGTCACGGAGGTACGAGTAGCATCGCCCACGTCACACCACCATAAACCCGTTTATAGGGCGGACCACATTCATCCATCATCTGAGGAAAGGACAAGAAACACCGAGAGAGAAAGAGAAAGTACATACATGTCCGAGCCGGGATTCGAACCCAAATCCTCCTTATCCGTAGTTAGTTACTCTAACCACTAGACAGGTTGGGCGGCATGTAGAGTATTTTTAGTGCATGATTTTAAAATGTTTTTCAACGATTGCTTATTTTGGAAGTACCATATTTGAGTTACATATGAGACAAACACATCTCCTTCACCATAACAAAAAAAACCCATTTTTCCAAGCATTGTGATAATGGTATGTTTTATTTCTCATAGCACTGGTACCAGTCTGAGTCATTTTGGATGGGTTGTTAAAACAACGAATTATCGTATCAGTGCGGTCGCCATCGAGAGACCTGCAAAGAATGACGATTAACTGAACTAACTTATGAGAACAGAAACTAAACGGGCTGATGTGACGGGTAGACTAGTCAATTCGTCGCTTCGCAATCATCGCGCCGGCACTGGATATAATCTGAGCATCCCACTTTGTCAAGTTGTTTCTATTTGATTCTCCATTGTAAAACGACAAATTCATTGTATTACTTTGCACAATTTGTTTTAGGTTTTAATGCGTAAATTGTAGAAAATTTTAATTTTAAATAAATCATTAATTCTATGTCATAAGAGATATATTAAATTGTTAATATCCGAGGTCATTATCGGGAGGATCGTGTGGGCCACCTAAAATGTCTTCGCGGTAGACGTCTTGGCCATCCCTGATTACGAAAAATATTTCTTTAGATTTGTGAAGCAAATTTTTCAAAAATGAATACCTAGATAATATAATTAATATCGGAGAAAATGGAGACATGCATATCTAACTGAAATATTTATAAGTATTTTAAAGTAATACTTTTGTGTTTTAGATGTAAAAACCAAGCATAAATATCTAGCAAATATAATCAAATAGTTTCTAAATGATTAGGCATTATGACGGATATTTTACGAAACAAAATATTAGTCTGCAAATAGAAATTCAAAATTATTTAAGTGTGGCTTATTAAGTTGTAAATTCAATTAATAACTGCGGGAATACATTTAAGGAAATTGAACAGAAAAAGTCTTACTTAATATTAAATAATATTTTTTTTAAATTGTTCCTATAAAAACACATTTAATTATAATTAAAATGCATCATTCATGCGCGTTATGTGTTTCATTAATATTTCATGGGATAATACACTGAAACAAATTGATTTGTTCTTTTTAAGGAATATATGACAATAGACACATTGAATTCTGAGGTCTTTTAGATGGAGAATATTAATGAATTTTTTTTATTTTATTTTGAAATTTTTTAAAGCAAATGAAGCAAAAATACATTAATTAATTTTACTAATATAAAATTTAGCTCTCATGAAAGTTATATTGCATATTTTAATGTTGCCAAAAAGAAAAAAGTATTTGTGTTAATATAAAATTACTAGAATTATTTCAAAAAGTAAAAGGATTATAACTGTCAAAATTAAAAAGATATTTTAATAAGAACATTCATTTTAATTTTCAAAAATATATTATGAAATACAAGAAATATTTAATAAACAAACTTAATTACTGAGTCGAATATTATCTTTTGAATCATCAAAAGAAAATGAGATTTATACTAATTAAAGCTTTTTATTAAAAAATAAGCTTTAAATTCATAAAATCGAATTAAACTTCCCATAAACTATACAAAATAGAAAAAAATTAAATTGTTTAACTTTTTAACTACTTAATTTTACATAAATCTATTACATAATTATTTAATATTACATAAATATTTCAAAAGTGGTAACATGGATAAATCAAGCTTTGGAAAACGATGTTTTATTTATTTTGAGATAATATAGATTATAAATTGAAATTTTCAAAAAAACATTGAGAGACAATATCTATATATGTATTCAGTGCACAAATGTATAAAAGGCATTAAGCCAAATATTTGGTTTAAACAGTTTAGTTATGAATTATTATTTCATATTTAAACTGATTAAATCTAATATTATGGTTTATAAGCTATTATGCCTTTTATTAATTATTTTGCTTTTATAAGTATATTTAATACCATTGAAACATACATATAAAAACAGAAATGAATTTTTCTGAATAGATTTGTACTTAGTAAATTTTATTAAATGCTCTGAGACTTAATATAATTCTATTATTTGTGATATACTAATACAAAATGTGATCTTGAGGTGAAACTCTGATTTTTAAAGAGGCTGATAAAAAATTGATCAAATCAACTATTGAACCATTCAATTTATAAATGTTGCATGTTTTCATAAACAACATATTTTTTTTAAATAATGAAACTGAAATGAACTTTTCAAAAAATGAATTTGAATTCAATATACTTAATTAAGATTAGCTTTAAATATGATATACTAATGCCAATGATATAATGTAAAAACCAATGATAAGTAAAAGACGATATATAACGCAATGTTGCAAACTGAAAAGATTGTGTTAGGTTTTTTTCATTACACATTGTTACAAAGTACTTCTTTGCTAAAGCAATTTAAACCACATTCATTCTTCTTGAAATGGATATATACAAGTTCTGCATGGAAGTAAGTGAGTTGCTGACCCATTTCTCAAGTAGAAACTGCTGTAATTTTGAATGAGATGCAGGGAGAGGGAATAACAAGATATCACTTTTTGATCCGAAATAGATCACACAGAATGTTTAAGGCAAGTGATTGGCAAGCAACTGATATTCCTGAACACACGATTTAACAATTATATTATGGTGAATCAATGATTTAACACGATGATTGGTGCAATTGCCCGACTAAAACAGTGTCTTCTATAATGCAGATGGCAAATCAAAAGAATGAACAGGTCAGTACCAGTCAGTGACTGTTCCCGTGTTTTTCTAAATTAAAATACATAAGTATTTATCTTGAAAAGCTTCTTAATATTTTATGTAAATCAGATAGATTTCTCCCTCTTAATTTTATTGAAATAAATTATATTTATTTAAAATTATGTATTTTAGATATATAATTATAAATAATTTTGTAAAAAAATGCTGAAGAATGTGTAATTTATTGAATAAAAACAATTTAATAAAAATACAATTTTTTTTAGTTACGTTAGTTTAGATTTGAAAAAAATAATTAAGTTAAAATTCCTATTTGTTACGAAAACACACTTTTGCATTTGCTTTTTATTGGATTTTTTTTCAACCTTATCAAAGTTTTGTAACAACTGTTCCGGAATATTTATCAAAAATAGTGGTGTGTGTAAATAAAATAATCGATTTTTGAAAGATGCGGGTGTTTCCACCCAAGTGTTAACACGTCATGAAATTCCTTTGCAAATAAATAAAACATTTTAAATGTTCCTAAGTGAAAAACTAAAAACAATACATTTTAATTTGTATGTAAGAACATATAATAGAAAGGAAATATAATTTAATTTATAGTTTTGTTTTATGAATACCAAATATGTGTCGGATGAACTGCATACTGATGCACTCAAACGCTACTTAGTAGAATACAACTCAAATTACAAGGAAGTAAATTAAGAATATGATACTAATAATTTTTAGAAACAATATCAAAATATTTAAGAACGCAGTCATTTTCAAGAATAAGTTGTTTCATAAATATATTTTATTTTATCAGATTTATATTTCAGATTAAAAATATATTTCATTTCATAGATTTATATTCCAGGTTTATATTTGAAATGATTTAAGAAACCATTTAAAAAGCCAATTTTGAATTATTTGCAGTGATTATTATAAAAAAAAATACTTTAACAGCATGTTTATTTTCTTTAACAATCCAGAGGAATTTACTCGAAATATTGATTTGAATCTAATGAATAACAATTTACAGTTGAATCTAATATGCAAATAAGTAAATATTGAAAGGAATAAAAAGTTCTTTTTCAAAAGAGAACTACGGAATGTAACATCGGTTTATATAAATTTTCAACTATCGAATTAGAATTATAGAGACAAATAATACTTGTAAAATAAATTAATATTAGAATAAGATGTAAAAAAGTATTCACATCAAACCTCTTTATAAGAATCTGATAATTACTTTAAACCAAATTTTTCAGTATTCTAATAAGTAACAATTTACAATTGCAGTACATTGAATTATAATTTCTGATTTATTATTAAATTATTTTATCACATTCCAAATGACGAATTAATTAAACTAACAATTAAATAATTTTATAAAGTATAAACATTAAATCTGTTTACTAAACATCAACATCCAAATATTAAATAAATCAAATGACCGTAAACAATACGTTTTTTCAAATTTCTACTCATAACCGAATAAACAATATGAAAAAAGGAAATGCAGAAAAACAATAAATATGATGCATATAATTCAAAGAGTCATTCATCGTCCAATATTTTCTAACTAGAAACGTTAAACAAAATATTATATGGTTTATATACTGACTGATAATCAAGAAGATTAAAATTTCTAAGTGAAGATATAATCAATATATTTTTCGGAAGATATAATCAATATATTTTTAAATTTTACGATGAAGCAATGAATAGTCCTTTTTTATATTTAAAACACAAACAATGTTTTCTTGTACCTTATATGTGCAACATAGGACTAACGGGAGTAAGTTAAATAAAACATGCATAAATAAAGTTAATAAAAGCAGGAAATAGCAGTCTGGACTTCCCAAAATTTGATAAGTTTATTGGCCATTGTAATCCGAATACTTTCACTTAGCTCTGTAAGCTTAATATAGAACCGTAAAGCTAGAATTAGAAAATCAAATGTTTTATATCTTCTGGTTCTTTTCTTTTGGATATTTGCATAAAATATTTGATCTCAAATTGAAGCAAATCAGATAGGTTACAAATTTATCATGACCAGATAAAAATTGAGCAATTTTAATATTAACAGCAGAAAAACAAGGAATGCAACCGTACTACTCCTTAGTGACCACAACATTACAAGATGAAATATATTCTTCTTTTCACTTAACTAGAAACTGCTTATAGTTAAAGAAATGTCAGCAGCCTTTTATAATGATAACATTAGCACATATGGATAAAAAAGTTAAGACAATTTAAGCTTAACAATCAGCTTTATCATTTCCTTAGAATCCGTGATGAAAAACTAATGTCTATTCAACTATATCCAAGCAAACTTGAAATTATTAAGTTTCTGATTTGTTGCTGCTGATAATACAAAAAACGTACTCTGAGGATGGGGTTCTTTTATCATTGATTCATTTGATAGCCACATAAATGCATAAAAGTTCTTCTTAAAAAATGGTGCATTCAATTTGTAATTTTATTATAATGATCTTATAAATCTCAAAGAGAGAAATCTTCTCTGAAATGACACAAATGCACATTCTTAATTTTTACTTCCATTATTAATTTAATTATTACATGGTTTTCTTTTCTCCTTTTTCATTCTACAGCTCTTAGATATTTATGAAAACCTAATTTAATTTGACACTAAAATTTTACATTTTCTTAAACTATTTTTCTTGATGATGTAGAATGTAAATAAACCTACATGATAGCTTTAAATAATTTAAAAATTCCCTGTATAAGACTTTTGTTTCTATTAATATTACTATTTTGTCAGTAATATCTTATAACATACCTCAAATTTAAAGGAATAATATTTTTGGAACAATGTAATCGTCATAATTTACAATATATTGTTAGTTGTGATTTTTGTACGAAAAATATTTACAGAATCTTAAATCCAACAGTCCAATTTAGTAGTAGATTTCAAATTAAAAGAAATGTCTATCATTAGTTTTTATCTTTTATGGTGAAATTATCTTCATATTAAAATTATCAAATATTTTTAATCAAAATAACAAATATATATGTATACAAATATTTAAAAAAGAAACTACAAAATTTCTTACAAATGCATTCTATTTGTAACATTATTTTTACACTTTCTGGAGTTGCAAATTATCTTAATTTTACAATAAATTATAATAAAACATTTCAACGAAAACTGCTTTACATGTATTTATGAGATTTTTTGAAAACTTAGTTTCTTAAAAAGCTAAAGTAAACATTTATGAAAAATTTAGTTAAGAGACTCTATATATATATTTAAATGTTTAAAGAGCTGATTTAAAAAAATAAATTTTAAAAGTTTTAAAATTATTTTGAAAATGTTGAAAGATTGAAATCAGGATTTGTCTTTTGCAGCAAGAAAATATCTTCCAAATCCATTTCATTCCAATTAAATTGTAACTTGAGTAATTTAATTCTGAAATTTAACATAATATTTAATAAGTCAAACTAATCGTTTAGTAATTTATTGCAATTAAATATCTTTCCTATGACCACATTAATTTTTTTAATTAATTATTTAATATTTTCTCATTAAAATATTTTCAATAATTGGTTTGAATTTCATAGTATTTTTCTGAATCTGAAAGACAAACTATTTTCATTTAACATTTTATTTTCCACAGTATATTTATTTTATAAATATATTTTCTTTGGTTTAAGATTATCTTGAAATTAATATTTAGCATTAAAGAAAAACTTTATATTCAAGATAATAAAATGCATCTTACTATATACTTTTATAACTATTACACTATTATTGAAAAATTGGTAAATAATATTCATTAAAATATAACATAAATACATAATTTAAAGTTCTTCCAAAAGAGATATTAATAACATTATTGCAATCATATATATAGTTAGATAATAAACAACATTATTCAACTTTCTAAATTTACCTTCTTCAATTATTCTTTGTGTTATTTATAATTGTTAATTATTTTTTATTCCTAACAGTTATTAAAAATTTTATTGATAGTAATACATATAAATAAGAAGCACAATTTTTTTTTCACAGAAAAAGTTAAAACATATATATATAGACATTTTAAATCAATAAGCAAAAAAATATTCTCTCACATTCTTTTTCACGAATATTTTTAAATTCCAATTCAGATATTTTTCATTACTTAATTCCAAAGGATAAAAATTCATTTAATACATAAAATTTAGCATTCAAACTTTACATGGTCTACGTATTTTTTTAAAAGACAGATTATTCCCATAATATGTGCCTTAAATATTAGATAGACTCGTTAGTAAATGTTCATTGCCAAGTATTTACTCTAATGTGAATTTAAAATCATTTAAAAAAATCAAATTCAGTAGACCATGTAAGATAATCATTAGATAGTTGCCTTATCATAACTGATATTTTTGTTCAGCATTTATTACAATTTTTTTAAAGTTATTAAAATATATAAGCCTTCATTATTTCATTTAACTATATTAAAGAAAAGAAAAATATGAAACTCGTAAAATGATGGAAAAAATGATTTTATTTGTATACCAAATGTTGGAGCAAATCCAGGTTTCGATAAATGAAGCTCGTTCGTATATAATTTAGATGTTTACTTTGTAAAACTATTCTATTGAAAACTGCTGAGCCAAGATTTTTCCAAATGTACATTTACTTAAAGTAATTTGTATTGTTGTTTTATTTTATATTTTATGAAATTGCAAGTAATGTATTAAACGCGTTTTGAGTTACATTCAATCACATTAAAATTATTAACTTGTTTAATAATTATTTAATATTTTATAATATTAGATCAAATAATTAAACAAGTTAATTAAATAATTAATCAGAATGTTTTAATTTGAGTAATTCTTTAATAAATATACAGATATATTAACAAAACAAACTCAAACTTGTATGTAAATATGTATTTTGTCGCACAATATTTTAAATTGACGTTTAAAAATATTATCCACAAAAAATATCTTATCAAATAGTTTTGAGGATTACACTATTTTTGCAGCACGGTTTTTAGATTGCAATAGATTATATTTATCACTGGAACTTTTTTAACATTTGTTTTAACTGTTCAAAAAGAAATACCTAAAAAAAAAAAAAAAAAAAAAAAAAAAAAAAAAACCTTGCAAAAAGGAAGTGATCTAATTACTTTGTGTAATAACTTGGTCTTTCAAGTAAAAAATATTCTAATAAGTGTAGAAAGCAGAAAAAAATTAATTTTTTCATTGAAGATGGATTTAAAATGAGATATTAAGAGCATTCAAGTAATTAAATTGGTTGTAAGATTCAAGATAAGAAACAAAAGACATCAAATAAAAAAAGAGCGGTACGTATCTTTTATACCAAAGATTTTTTTTTTTTTTTTTTTATTTTAAAATTATTGAATTCAATTTGCCGAGAAACTAATATCAAGAATTCGGTAGGAAAACATTTTTTTGTAATTTTTTATGGTATTACTTGCAACACTTCTTAGTGACCTCATTAAAATAGCATTAATGAGATAGCTAATTAATGATAGAGTTAATAAAAATAAATTATTAGATCATAAATGATGGGATTTATATTTATCCTTTATTTTTTATATATACTTAGGTGAAAAAATAATTCCTTTCTCCATTTCAAGTATAAAAAAATAATAAATAAACCCAAAGTTTAAATACCCAATTAAATCTAATTTAATTTTATATCAAAATAAGATTTAATATTTTATAATATTAATTTTGCATTTTGACATTTTGTTCTAAATATAAGTATATATTTCTTAGCTTCTCTAAACGACAGTTTTCCATACATTGGATTTTTTTAAATAAATACATATTTTTTAAGTAAAAAGATAAGATTTTCGGAAATAACTTTCCTTTACACTTAATATCATTTTTATAAGAATGATGTATACATAAATTTTATAAATCATTATGTGCGTCAACTATTCTCAGGAAAAATGATTTTTCTATTTCACATTACATTTCGAAAAGAAAAGTGTTTTCCTTATTAATTTTATATATATATTACATAAAAATAGATGCAAATTAGATATAATATAGATGTAAATTAATTAAAATAATATATTTTTAATTCTCAGAGAAAAACATTTTGTACATAGCACACAGGAAGATATACATAAGGATAGAATAATTACCAAACATTAAAGAAGCATCACAAAAGTAACGATAACTTTCCCAAAAATAAGCCAATCTCAATATTTGCTTACTTTTTATTGTACTTACCAATTCAATGCGGTGGTAAGTAAAAAGAGCTAAGCAATATGACATTACGCAAAATAGTGGCGCTGCTGTTGGAATTCGTCATTTGCGATGAGCATAAAAATGGATGTCTCATCGAAAGGTGGCCATTACAGATGCGAATCCATGATTAGAAATTTTTTTAACAGAAATTGTAACAATGGCCTCCAAGGATTATTTGACTGAATAGTTTCGATGGCGAACTATTAGGAGGAGATCAAACAGAAGTGGCTAAATGACTGAATGTGAGCCCGTCTACGATACATACAATTTAGCAGTAATTTCTAACCACAGATTTGGCATCTAGGAGGTTCCGTCAAGGACGGCCAAGCACTACCACGAATGTCAATGGCCGATATTCATTATGGGCGCAAAGGAATAATACCATAGCTCTTACTGAATTCAAACTCTTCCTCATGCAAGTTTGGTAACTAGATGAACGGTGAGTTGAAGGATTCACAAACGTAGTTTTTATGCCAGGTTATCAGTCATTTTCGTCCCGCTCTTACACGCCATATGAGCGAACGTTTGCAATGGACACATGAACATATCCACTGGAAGTGTGATCACTAGAGGGTTGTTCTGTTTACGGATGATTACATGTATAGCCTCAAAGTAATAGTAAACTCACTTTTATTTGGAGAGAAAGGGTAACTCATTTTTATTCATCAAATATTCGTGAAAGAAACGCATACGGATAAAGAAGCGTCTGTGCTTAGGATGCTATCTCTTAAGATGGACTCACAGATCTCCATATCTTTTCACTTGACTGATGACAACTTGGATACTTGTGTGGGCCCTCATGCCGGGGCAATAATTTCGACAAATAATTTCAGCTGAAGAAAATGAGCTTCAGTGGCCATACTTCTCATGTTACCGGAATGTCAGTTACTGTGAAACTGTATTATATGAATCAATGTAATACATCCGCAGATCTTTGGGTATTTAGAAGCAGAAAAATTAAGTATTATTATTGTTATTTTCAAAAAGATAAAAGGCAAAAAAATATAAAAAAATTCCGCCAAAAATCTGAAGAAATCCTATTTTGTACAAGAAATAGTTTAAAGGATCATATTGAAAAATTATATTAAAATATCATATTATAAATAAAAAAATTTTATAATAAATAATGATAAATAAATCACATAATAAATAAAAAAAAATTTAAAATATCATATTGTAGAAGAAATAGCTTAAAATATCATATCATTTATACCACTTGAAAATTAAGAAAGAAAAAAAAATTAGTTGTTATTTATTCGAAAATAATACTGTTGAAGTTCTATAAAATATCATTTTCATCTTTGATCTTTAATTATTATTATACCGAAAATCTTGTGTAATTCCATAATTTTATCGTATCTAACAGATATTCGCACTTAAATATTAATAAATAATATCTGAGAAGCTGCAAATATTATAAAGGTAATTGTATTACAAATGACACCTGCTTCTTAATAAATAAATTTGAAAAAGTTTGCATTAATATTTTAGGATTTTCACCCTTTTTTTCGAGTTGTTGAGAAAAATTATTTTTCTAAAAACTCACAAAATGACTAGCGCAGTAAAATTTATGACAGTAAATGTTCCATTTAAGATTTTATTTCAATAATTCTGCAATTCCTATCAATAAACTGAATTAATTTTAACTTGTTCAATTTTCAAGCATAAAAGTCTTAAGTTAACATTTCCGAAATAGAAAAACATAAATTGATACCAACTATCATACACTTGAAATGTAATCTAAAGCTTTTTTAAAGAACAGTTAAATCTGTAAAAACAAATTGTGCACACTTTTCAATTTTTACCATCCTACATTCATTAATATAAAATACAGTTTCGAAGTCAAACAAAGGTGGCCTAAATTGAACGACTCCATCGTAAACGTCATATCCAAAAACATCATTGGGTAAAAATGTATTTTACTCTTAAAACCTGATAATAAAATTGTATTTTACACTGAAAATCTGATAATTTATGCAGTTAAATTATATAAAAAACATTTTGATCAAACGTATCTTTCTATAGAAACATTATTTAAAATAGTTATCTCAATAGAAAGAATAAATATTTACTACCGATTCACGATGATACAATAAAAGGTGAAGTTTTCTTATAACACAATAAATCTTTATGTAAATAAGGAAACAAAATAGCGGATATATTTTTTGAAATAATATTTATTTTTTTTAATGTTTTATGCATAGTTTTGCAAATATATTTTAAGACAAAGTAAATTAAAAATTTTAAGTCAAATTTCTGACTACAACTAAATTTCACAAAATCAATTTAGGTAAATTTCCTTTTATATTTGTTTCAACATATTCATCAAAGAAAATAATGTGAAAGCTCGCATAAAAATTGTTTCATCATGCAAACTTTTCAATGATAAAAATTTAAGAATTTACAATAAAAAAATGCATATTAAAAGCATTGATATTCAAATGTATTTTCCGTAACAAAATATTCTTTATTTTTAAACATATTTTGTTGCTCTTTCAACTAGTTTTCCAATTTGCAATTTAAATTCAATGAAAAAAGAACAAAATTTGAAATATATTTTGAAGAAAATATTGTAGAAAAGTATCTTCAAATCTAAAAATTGATTGAATAAAGAGGAAAATAAAATTTTTATGCAAATTTTTAAAAGAAAAACTTAAAAACCAACAAAGTATTCAATAATAACGAGAAGCTTTCTAAGGATGGAAGGGATTCCATTCAGAAAGTGTGATAGTTTTGAAGTAATTCTTGTTATTTCGATGTTATTGCAATCAATTTTATAAAATTGAAACCTTCAATGAGATTTATAATACATTATTCAAATGACTTTACAATTATTTCAATTATTTCACCTAATATTTTAAAGGCCAAAATCATACGATCACATATATACACAAGAATAACGATAGCAGCTTGTTATACTCATATCTTAAAAAACTAATTACTATATTTTCCAGAAGAATAATTGTATTATTTATGCAAGAACACTATTTTTAGCAATGAATGTATAAATAACTTCTTCCTATTTTGTCAAAAAAT
The DNA here is from genome assembly GCA_026290005.1 of Latrodectus geometricus. Lineage (NCBI taxonomy): Eukaryota > Metazoa > Arthropoda > Arachnida > Araneae > Theridiidae > Latrodectus > Latrodectus geometricus. The sequence continues at coordinate 147,089 of JAPDSC010119265.1, forward strand.
TTTTCATCTCTGAAATTTTACATTTTTACCTTATGAAAATAAAGAACAACTCCATCTCACTTTATTTTCATTGTCAAATGTGGTGTCTTTCTCAATTGCATATAAAGTGTTTATGGAGAATTCATTATTGCTACCAAAAAGCAAGAGAAGTTTAGACACCCATTTACTTTTAATATGTTTTATTTATATTTTACAGTTTATAAAATAAGTGCTATATAGGTTAAGATAGTATCAACTATAATCAATATAACATAATATATCAACAATATTAATATATCAACATAAAATGTTTAAATACAATATAGATTATAAATTAACAAAAACATCTGGTTCATTGGTAATTGAGCTAAATAGATTCTAATATATTTTTTCTAGGAATGCTGAAAAAAATTTGTCGTGATTTTACTATACCTATTATTTTTAACTATACCTGGCTGAAAGAGATAGATTAATACATAGTATCAACAGATGAAGCGATTTATCTGAGATCAATATCAATAATCTTCCCACTTGTTTCTCTAACTATAATATATCAACAGTTTACTCCCTGGGGAAACGAGGATTTCACAATAACTTTTTTCACTTTTCAACACAAAGTAAAATTTTTTTTTGTTTCAGAATCTATTTGTCATTGGTGTTTTATTAAGTTTTTTCTTTCATAATTTATTTTCATTGAAAGACAAAGACGAAAACAGTTTTTTTCCTCCATTTTCCTTTTGAAAAATATTACATTGCTTCTTATGTTTGCTTATCTATTTCAAGAGAATAATTGAAATTAAAGACAATTGTTGATCATTTTAATTAGTTTCATATGAAAAATATAATTATAATGTTGAAACACAATTATTTTAATATAAATTAACTGGCCTTCATTAAAAATTTTATATGCCATCGGCATTATTTTAAAAAATATATATAAAAGTGCCAGACAATTTTTAAAAATCCTTTCTCTCATTGTTTTTTAGAAATCTGGTTTATTGGTAAAAAATATGAACACTTCGTTTGTACAAAAAAGTTTAAATATCAAAACAATAATTTTGGTTAGTACAACAGGTAAACTGATTAAATTATTTTTTGATTAATTTCTTTGATCATTAAAATAAACTTGTCTTAAATATTATTTTGTTTATTTAATTCCTTTGACCACCTTTATGTATCATTCTAAATATTAATATAATTTTTCATAGAATCATATCATGGAACATTATACACATTTTGCTAATAGATGTTTTGTATGTGTGATATTACAAAAGTAATCTTCTAAAGTGTACAAAAAGCAGGAGTTCAGTTTTGAAAAAAAGTATTTGAGTTTTTATGTAGTGTAAACATATACGTTTATTTCAATACATTTGAGAGAAACAGTAATTTTTTAAAATGTTAATTATTACTTAAAAATAATCAATTTTAATAATTATATTTATTAGTAAATTTACGTATAATAAAATTAAAAAATATTACTTAAAACTGAACAGTAGTAAATTTAATTTATTGGCAAAGGAGAAATAATATAGCAGAAAACAGAAATCAGTTAATTAATTTTTAGATATTCCTAAAAGATTTGTAATTTCAAAAGCATAAACTATGAAGAATGCCTTAAATACATTTGTTTTGGCGACAGAATAAAGAACTCTAATATTTTTTCAATGTTATGTTAATTTCAAGAAATTCATTTGCTTTGTTTAACAAAAAAACGCAACATAAAACAAGAACCGCACACAAGAGCGGTATTAATAAATTTAGGCTACTTATAATTAAAACACGTTTTAATTAGTTTTGTTTTTTATCATTAGTTCTCTAGTTTTTTGGATATGTTGAAGATCCCCAGTGTGTCATTTAAGCTTAAAAGAAAAATAAGTAATAGCATTAGCGCTTAAAACTTTTACTTCACTTTAATAAAACCATAAAAAGTAAGTATAACTTAATTACTTTTTATAAATATTTCATGAAAAAACACTTTGTTAATTGCATAAACTTCAATTAAGTTGTTTGAGAAAATATAATATTTTATTTATGCTTTTACTTTTCCCTTTACTTTATATAACAGTCATGAAAATATTTAATAATCAATATTAAAAAATAGAAT
>JAPDSC010119271.1:0-18825 GCA_026290005.1 Latrodectus geometricus
CCCTGACCACTATGTGACAATTTTTAGGACTGGAGGGGCGTTCGGGTTTCATATCTGTTAAGATCATTTTAATTACCTGATACTTCATTTCGCTCAGTATTATATTGGGGCTCTTTCTGGTATACTACTCTGAAACTTCTCTTATTTGAATAATTAATTTCCTTTCAATGAACTAGTATGTCTATGCGCTCTCTCTTGCAATGAGATCATTCTCCTCAATTTCCTATAAAACAAAATATCTCATAGAATCAAACTACGAAATATTACTTCAAAAGTAAGCAAAATATTTCATTCTAATCACCACTATAAATAAAAAAATGATATTAATAACGTCTGCAAGGGATATTCATAAAAAAGAAAAATATATAAATTTAGTTAATTTATACTTGCAAAAGAAATAATTTTCAAATGGGAAAAGAAACTTTTACTATTGATTAAAATATGAGATATTCTGTTTATTAAAAAAAAAAAGTTTATTAGAATGGAAAAATTGAGTTTACGTAAATTGCAAAATATTGTTAAAACAACCATACAATATGAAATGATCTTTAATTATTTCACTAAGTTAAAAAAACAACTCGTCCACAAATCAACTCTCTTTTTATTTTTTGAGCAAATATTACTTATTTCACAAACAGTATTGCTTAAAAACAGTTGCTATGCGATACTTTAAATTGAAAATCGCAGTGATAAATGACTTAAAATGCGTTTCAGTCGGCATAAAAATAATACAAGAGCTTGAATCCTCGCGGGAAATTCACACAAGATCAGAAAATATTTCAGTGGAGACATTACGAATGATGAAATATTTTTGATCTGGTTTTCATTGGGAAATAAATTCTTCACGCAAATGTTACAAATGGTCCCTCGCAATCGTTAGTCGGCGTCATTTTCACCTTCAGAATGAAACACTTTGTCGATAAAATTGTTGCAAAATACACTTTAGATTTTATAACCATTTAGTTGAGATAATTTGAAAGCCAAATGTATCCGAATACTTTCGTAGAATAACATCTTTATACAGAGGAAAGAACATGAAATATTTTTATTTCGATTTTATGTCTGTTTATAGAAAATCGTAGAACAGATTTTACGATTAAAGTATTATTTTTGCAATTTTATGATACATTTTTTATAAATATTAGGTTGGGGAAAAATATGTTTTTGAAGCGAATATCTAGTGTAATAAACATGTTTTGGATTGCAAATTTTCTAAAAATATGCACCGTTTTGATTTATAATTTGCAGTCATTTTAAATATAGTACCACAATGCTTCTCTCCCAGAAGTCTTTGTTCCTATTGGCAAAAAATTATAGATGATTTTCACAACCTTCTCTTGTCACCAATTTCTTAACACTGTAAGAAGTTTTGCAATGAAATCATTTAACCACACATTTTGATTACGTTGTTTTTGCACAATATTATAGAAACCCACTTCTTATCGCTAGTTACCATTCGCTTAAAAACAGGTCAGTTTCATTCCGTTTGGCCATGGTTTTTCAGATAAAATTTCATAATGTTTTTTGTGTTAACTAGTGTAGCATCCAACAACAAATTTCTTTTTGAATCTAACTTTCAAAAAATGGTGATTAGTTTTTGGGTGATGCTACGATATCAGAATGAACTTCGATCATTTCTTTGATTTAATGAACGTTACGACGATGGGTTGACCGGTGTGAAGTACCGGTTATAAAGGTATTGACCGATATGCTATTAAAATCAAAATGCATATTCTACAAGAAGCCCTAAATTTAAAATATAATACAAAAAATACATAAGTTTGTATTGAACAAACGCATCATTTTGTAAAAATGGCAATCCGAAGCTGATATTAGTTTGATTTAATATGAAAAAACAATCACCGGCTCAACTATCGGGTCTTGGCCTTGAGTTGAAAATATGTCCTCAAATTTCGAAATTGGAAAAATAATGGCATCTATCCTGTTTTTAATTGCACTTCTATTGATCTGTATTATTTAAAACTATATTGTGCACCGGGAAAGAAAATCTCACATATAGAATTGCTAAAAATAAATTGAATGGAAGGATCAAAAGCTGAAAATTTGGTTTCGTTACAGAGTTGTTAATATTGAATTAGAGACAGCTTTCATTTACATTCCAAGGAAATTTCTATTTATAATATATAAGGAAAGCAGAAATTTCTTTCGTTCTGTAGATAAATACATTATTTTTAAGGAAAACTGAAGCAAATGTTTTAAATATCATTATTTTATAAAAAGAGCAGACTTTTCCTAATATGTTTCCGAAAGTATTCCGTTTATCTTGTATCCTTTTCCAAGATTTTTTTTTCTTTTTGATGATGAATCAGTCAAATTACAGTAATTTACATCTTTTCATTTTTCAATCATATGTTTTTTAAGTGTGTCTGGTGTTTCGGGTACTATTTCTTAGGGCACATGGGGGTTATCTTTTTTGCAAGGAAGTAAGCATTTCTCTTACCCGTTATACTAAAGTGCGAGGAAAACCACACAAATACGTTATTTTTAAGCAATTTTTTGAAGAAGTTTATGTTTTGTTTGATTTCGTTTATGATTCTCGTTTCAAGGCAATGATATTCTATTATTGTTAATATGGCTGAAATGGAGCCTACCAATAATACCGATTTAGAGAATTCATTGGTTTGGTTAAGTTCTATAAAGTCAGGTGAATAACGTCTGAATATTTCTGCAGTGAAATTATACACATGAAGACTGACGGGAGCATTTTGCTGAAAAGTTTACAAAAGGCACTAGCTCTAGATCTATTATGCATCTGAAATCCGTCTGTAAAAGCTCGTAACCATTCGTCCTCTGGATAATATTGATGGATCGTGCATAACGAAATGTCCTTTAGCTCTGCCCCAATTATTTCTTTTTTCATCTAATTTGAAACAGCGAATTTGCTTTTATTCTCTAAGTAGGGCTGATTAGCTTAATTGTACTTTCAATAGGTACATTAGCAAAGAGATCTTTGAGTACCTTTTTTGCATATTTCAACTGTAGAAATTTGGATTTTAAGAATCTTTACTAGTTCGTTTTGCAACCACTTTGCTTTGTATGCGGCCAACATTTAGACATAATTCCCACAGTTTTTTTTAATTATTATTATTATTATTCCAAATTGACTGGAAGTATAAATTTCATACAGGTTCATAATTAAGGACTTTGAAAAATATCGTAAGTTTCTGAATTCCGAATTGAAAAATAATATCAAACATAAAATAAAGAAAGATTCTAAGCATCTGCATAAAAACGGAAGTGAATAAAGGGGAAATAATGAACAAAAATGGATTTATAATGTGAAATAATTCACGTTTTGCTTACAAAATATAGAATACTTCATATTGAATCCTTTGCTTTATTTCTAATTTGTGTGGCAATTTGAAATTCTGATTTATCTTTACTTTCAAATCGTTTCAGCAATTTTGTTAGAGTAAAACTAATTACAATATTTTATTTCATTTCTCAGCAATTATATTGTAACAAACTCTTCCATAAATAAATTATATACATTCATAAATTATTTAAACATTAATAACTTAAGGTTTTCTAACAATTATCATAAGATAAGCGAAACAATTGCTGTATTTTTAAAGTAAGTTGTTGCAAACTTCCATTTTTGTCTACATAAAACACTTCTCTAGTAAAATTAGAATTATTCAAAAATTTTCTTGCCTGTACATAATTTATTCTTTAATTATACTTCTATCATTCAATCATAAAGTTTACTAACTATGCAAAAGTAATTATTCTAAAATTAACTACAATAATTTAAAATTGTAAAATAAAGATATTTTTTCTTTTTGAAATTGCAATCACATCAATTTTTATATATATAGCTTCGTTGTAGAATATTTCTCCAACCTATACTGAAAATGCTGTTATCATAGTTGCCATATATCACAAAATTTGCGTTAAAATATCAATTAAATCACTTTTTATATCAAAATTATAGCTCCTTGTATTATTTTTATGATTTTTCTTGCCACGTGATTATTCTGATTATTGTTTATAGTTGTTTTGAAAAAAACAGTGTTAACTTATTTAATTTATGTATCAGCCATTTTTATCATATTTAAAATGTTATAATTTTTGCATCTTAAAGTATGAAATGGATTCAAATCAATAAGAAATGGATTCATGTTATTTAATATTTTGTTTATTTCAATTTTTGCTTTAACAGAAAAACTTAAACCTGACTTAACATAGCCATGCAAAATTTCCTAATACGACATTGAATCGAAATATTTGGGATTCAACTAAGATAACAGCCTATCATGTCTTACGTCGATTCTTAAATTCAGTCAGTTTTTTATTCTTATTTTGTATTTTCTTATATTTGAAAGACTTTTGAAACTAAACAATTTTACAAACTTTATGATTTATGAATAAAAAGTATATTATAACGTGCATATATGAATATAAAATGCATTGTTGGTGCACGTTTACTTATAGAAAGTTTTATGATGATTCGTACTGCATGTAATATTTCTCGTGTAAATTTAGTCTTCGCAAAGTTTTCATCAAAATACCAAACTATGTTGATTACTTAACCGAATAGTCCCAAAACTTTAACATTCTGCCAATCAGCATCTTCATACAATTCTAAATTACTTGCTTTAAGCTTTATAGCCTCCGATGAAAATCCGACTTATCTAGAACCGCGTGTGTGTCTCTCTTTCCCTATCTACTGTAATTCGGGACTGTCTTACAAAGCACTTGCTTGAATTTTATGAGCTAATACTGTAAACTTCAAGTAGTTCAAATCGTTCTCTGCATCCGGAGATGTTATCCCAAAAGATCAAAGATGAAGAGTTCGAGTTCGTGTTCCCAGTTTCGACTGCAGTAATCGGAAAGTTACACAGGAAATATTTTGCTCCTAGAAACTCGCTCAGTTAATCGAATTTTCTGTCCAATATATTTAACTCAATAAATTTTTTCATAACTTAAGTGAAAAGTATTTACATTTGGAAATAGTTTTTATATTTCCCCAAATATTGTATATTTCTTACTAGTTTCTATGGTTTACTGTGAAAACCTGTACCTCCTTTTTTCAGAAAAATATCATTGAATATAGCAATATTTACTTAGCTTTAAGATTTAATTTGTTTCTCATTCAAAGGTCATTTTTGCACACGAGCGTTAATTCATACCAGGATCTACATATTTAAGGGGATTCGCTAAAACATCCAAGGCAGAGGTGGAATTCGAACCCACGAACTGTTGAATCGAAGCTAAAAACGTGAACCATAAGGCTTCCAGTTGTCAATTTTGTCAGAGTTGATGTATAGATCACTTGAAACGTTTTGAATAAAGAGTGAAATGCTTCAAAATTCCCACAGGCTGAAAATCGTGAAATTCCGAATTCAAAATATCTATTCGTTAAGGATTGAGATTCGGATACCATTTATACCAATTTTTATATATTTCTGATCACTAGCATGTTAATAACACTGAGAATGTATTCGTGGAGAGAGTAAAATCTTTTGAAAATTGATTAATAGAGGTGAATAATGTTATTCTCTCTCTCTCTCTCTCTCTCTCTTTTTTATAAAAGGTTATATTTTGTAAGAATTTTAAAAGAAGAGGAATATGATATTGATGAATATTTGAAAAGAAGCGATGATGTTGCCAACTTTTTTTTAATTTATAAGCTAAATAACGGCCTCCTACTTATGACTATCAACCAGCACATAAATTAATATATATATTTAAAAAATGACAAACAAATAAAATTCTATTCTTAACCACTTCTAGTTTGAGAACGAAATTTCCTGATCAGTTTTTCAAAAGACGTAACGTATTTTTAAGTTCCAGTAACTTAATTTCTATTTGACAAACAATGAAAGGAAAATTTTTTTGGAAAATGAAAAGTTTACATCTTGGACTTCTTGAGAGTCCAAGGAAGTCCAAGAGATTTACACTTCTTGGACTGGACTGGGTGGATATTCGTAACTATCTACTTTTTGTAGCGGATTTCATTAATGTTAGCAGTTTCATTGCTTTTGTATGATGGTTACAGATAGAGGGGAGATCTGAAAAATAAAACAATTTTTTTCTGTAATAGAATTTGACAAAATTTTAATTTGTATATTTTATATGCTAAGCGACACTTGTTACGCATCTTTAGTGATTAAAATATAAAAATAAGAATTATATTTGCTATTGTAAAATTTAGTAAATTTAGAAATAAATAAATTGCTCTCATTCTCTTCAAAGATTCATTAAATGATTCAATATTATTTTTATTCAACTATAAGAAATATTGGCAAAATTTAATAAATTTTGATCAATATTAACCCCCAATTTAGTATTACTTATAATATTTTATTTAAAGAAATAGTTAATAACTGGTTTCTTACTATAAAGTGAAAGCTTAAATATTACGGAACTTCTAAAATTACGAAAATACACTCACCTTCTGTGCAATGATAGCACACGCCCTGTGTTCCCACACAGGTGATGCTTGAAGGTGGAAATCTTAATAAAAGTCGCTCATTACAAGACGTCTCTAGGACATATTGATACTATTAAATTTATTGCTTTATCTTTAAATGCAGCTTATTGAAATTTAAGCATTTCAATTTATTAAATTGTAAGAATTATATATTGGTGTTCAGATTTTAACCTGAACTGTAAAAAAAAGTAATAAAAGCAAAATTACTATATTACATAAATATTTGAATGTTTTAACTACTAAAAGCTCATACACAATGAAAGTTTCAAAATATTTTTTGCTATTACTCATGTATGGTTATACACATCAGTTATTCTTATCATATATTGCAGAAAAGCTTGTATCATTAAAACTGCATCAAATGATTTGTAAACATATTCTATTGTAACATAATCAGGAAATATGTTATAACAATTGATGTATTTTATAGCCTCATGAAGCAGAGGACCACTGACAAAAGCTATGGCTTTCATGTTCAACACGGGGCCAGCCTTATCAATTTTGTTTCATATAATTGCCGTTTCTGAAATGGCAAGGTAAGTAACTTGTATATATATATATATATATATATATATATATATATATATATATATATGTGTGTGTGTGTGTGTGTGTATGTTTATAGATAATTGTAGTATTTTTATCATACATATTTCATTAAGAAAACTCAGTCTGATTCATTAAATGGTGTTAGCGATAGTATTTATATTATTATTTGAAAATAATAATTACTTACCCATTGTATAGATTTCGAAGAACAAATTATACTTAAATCAGATTATTTTCTATTCAAAAACAGAAATACTGTTGTTTTCTGGATGTAACTTTCTTTCATGAACTTGTGGGCAATAAGTGAGTCCTATTGTACTTGCAAATAATTTTATTTCAACATAGAAACATTAATCACCACTTTAGTCGGGTGACTGATAGAGAACAATGTTTTGCATCACTTCTTTGTCGGGGAGTTTCTTTCTGCTTATTTACATACCTAGCCACAACTAGACATTGGGGTTGTAATTAACAGTCTGTGATAAAAATACGTTTTTCATAATTTTACATTCATTTGAATGTAATAATTTAGAAAATATTAAATTTTTCCAGTTGGATAACCAATTAAAATTTATTCTGTACGTTATTTTTTCAATATAAGAATCATGGCTTTTCCTTTATTGAACGTGTTGTTAGTTGTTGTTGCCGAAACTCTTCAATAAGTTCGTTGCTAAGTCTAAAATATTTGATAATACATTTCACAATGATAATATTGCATTTTATAATAATGATAATAAAAATTGACTAATCATCAAAATTCACACAACATTGGGAAGAAAATGTTCTAAGACTAGGAAAGTTTCTAAAATATTAAATTTTTGAAGTTTTTTTTCTAATTAATTTTAACCACTTCTGGTTTATTATGTACCAAAGGTAAAAAATGAAAATAGCGTAATTGTAAAAAAAAAAAAAAAAAATTTTTCTGTCTAATAATAAAAGTAATTTCGATCTATTTTCTGGTTCATACATTAAAATGAATCGCATTGGAAAATTCTTTATATCATAAAGCGAAGTTTATGAACAAAATTAAAAATTGTATTTATTCGTAAATAAAATTGAGTTATTGAGCATGATATTTGGTTGATTTCTTTTTAGAAATAAATAATAATTCTTATAAAATATGCTTTCATTTGTATCAAAGGTAATTTCAACTAACAAGTTTAAGACAATAATCATAAATTTTAAAATTTTCTCCCATTTAGAACACATGATCTTATAATCATAAATCTTTCTTTATTACAAATAAGAAAAAAAAATTCTTTTCAAAGCGAAAATGTACGTTTTTTGTAATTTATCTATGAATATTATCTTAATGCATGTTTAAATTACATTTCACTCTTTTAAATATATCTAACATTTTTAGTATTGAAATATTTGATTTACTGGCTGTGATGCGCACATTTTTACTAGCATGGCTCTGAAGTATGTCGTGGCAAATATTAATGAAACGTTTTTAGAAAATTGAGTTTTTTTCTTCACCACTTCATGAAAAAAATTATCAAAGTCGCTTTCAATTCCATAACACTTGATTATTACTGACTAAAAATGCCTATTTATTGTTAAGATTTAAGTTATTATAGTAAAAAAAAATCATCTACTGTTATATATAAATATTCACCCAAAACTATGTTTAGAAAATATGTTTAAGTGTTTGTCAGAAAAAGGTATGTGGCACAATTGAAAAACACGTAAATTATATTTATGAATTAAATTTATTTAGACAATAATTGCAGTAGAAGTGTGAAACAGAACATATGAGAATTAGCCTACAATAGAGATTCGATGAAATTATTGTTTATAAATATTTTTCTGATAAAAATATGGAGTTTGGACATGTAATTGTGCACGGTTTAAGAGAGAGAAAAGAAAAATAAATATCCAGTTAAATAGACTGCTCAAAACAATTAAAGGATATTGTAAGTTTTGCATAAAATAAAGATGTAAGCAAAAAAAAATTTTCTAATATCTTATATTATTATAATTTTTTTTTTTGCTTATATTATGAAAATGGAAGAAGAGAATCACAAATGCAAATTTTTCTGATTTTCAAACTGTGTAGTATGCTAATTTTGAGTTCGACGTCAAAAACGTCGCTTCAGTAGCAGTGAATGAAATTTGACTTTCAACTGAATAAAAGACAATGAAGACAAGGATGATCGGCATTCAAAGAATGCTTTGTTTCGATGAGTACGATGTCTCAGCGAAGTCATTTAAACGATTCCAGGAACTGGAACCTTTTTTGGAGACTGGAAGTGCAAACCGAAGACCAGGGCAAGGTTGTAGATGGGCAACAACACCCAATGAAGATCGTTGTTTAGCTTAACGGCTCGGAAACACCGAAATATGGACGCTACTCTTCTCCAACAACACCTTCGCTTGGTTACTGAGACCACGGTTTCAACTCAGGCTGACCGAAACCGGCTCCATGGTGTAGGTCTGTATGCTCTCCGACCGATGGTATGTATTAAACTAACATCAAGGCATCATCACGTCCCCAAGGAGTGGGCAACAGAGCATGTAAGCTGGAGGAGAAATGAATGGAGCAATGTTTTTTTTTCTGACGAGTCCCGTTTTCCTGTTCATCCTGATAAAAGGCGTATTTTCATCTGGAGGGACCGTGGCAGTAGCAATAATCCTGCGTTCGTGCACGAAAGTGTCAGAGTTGGTGGTGTGGGAGTGTTGATGTATGGTGGCATCTCCATTGACGGGCGCAAAGTCCTCTATATCATTCGAGATGGACCTCTGACTGGTCGCCGATATAGGGATGAGATCCTAAAATCTATTGTAGTCCCATACTGTGCAACAATCGGAGATGACTTCATTTTAATGGATGATAACTGGAGGCCACATCTTGCTAATCTTGGGGTGGATTTTCGTTTTGAGGAAGGAATCGTACGAATGGAATGACCTGCGTGACATGAATTCAATAGACGTGACATGAATTTAATAGACATCTTTAGACATGAATTCAATAGAGCATGTTTGGGTCGCTCTATGAAGAGGAGTTTCCAGACACCAACCACCCCCACAAACTCTCCAAGAACTGGAAAGAGCTCTCCTGGAAGAGTGGGACAGAATACCTTACTCGTGATTAATAGTCTCATTGACTCCATACCTCAAAGGTGTTCAAAGTTGCTGGCCGTCCGTAGAAAACCTATTCCCTACTGAAAATGATTTTCTTTAAAGGAGCACCTTTTCTTATTCTTTTTTTCTCATGTGCACAAATTGTGTTCTTTTCCTTTTGTAGATAAATGCGCAATAAAATGCATTTTTATCTGCCACACATGTGTAATATATTCACATATAACCTACTACGTCTGTCGACAACATATCAATGAGCTAAAATGTTTCCCAGCCACAAGATCCACCTAAAACAGCAATATTTTTTTAACTGTTTTGAGCAATATAGTAGTTGCAAAAGAGGCATAAAGCAGTATTTGAAAATCAAGTACTGACTTGAGGAAACTATTGAATAGAAATATTACTTTGATACAAATATGAATATATGTATCAGGTTGATGAAAATATTGTGGCATTGTTTGAGAAAAGAAAAAGAAAATATTCTCCCCAAACACCGATTAAGTAAGGGATCAGTGTTGATCAAGGAATTCTTTGAAAATAATGAATATTCAGATGCGTTTATTATTCTTGTAAAATAGATTCACAAGCATTCTAAAATGCTTTTGCGAGGAATCTTTTACCGTACTAAATTTGTTTCTGGAATAAATTAGAAATACGTGCTATCCATTCCAGTAATATTTCAAAAAACTGTTTCTCATTCCACAATGTTGAGTTTTGTTATAAACAGCTGTTTTACACAATATCTATGAATAAAGTGGTATTGTAAAATCAGAGAATTTATAGAGAACAGAAAACTTGTGGAGTGACAAGGGAGGGGAATCGGGTAATTTTAATAATTATCTCTCAGATGGTTTTTGATACCGCAGTTTAAAATTTTTCCATTTTCTTAAACATTTTACTAGTTTTCAAGTTTTTAATAAACTAGTTCAAGTTTTTAATAAATGTATAGGATGCCAAAGTATATATTTATAAGACATTAATTACTATGTTGAATGTTTTACATTAGTTTGATCATTCATTGAATGTTTCAAAGGAGATTAGAAAAATGCTACGCATTTTTGAATAAAAAATTGAAATATCTGAAATATTTATATAAAATAATTGAAGCATTTGAGATCCTGTGTGTGAGTAAATATTTGAAAGCTTAGAAGTGTATTGAAATTCCAAGCAATGAAAGAAGCATCATAGTTTATATTTTAACAATAAATGAAAAAAAATGGTTACAAATATTGTAATTGCAATTAGATTATAGTAAAATGGCATACCGTAACTAATATTTTGAATGTTTCAATAACAATATTTCATTGATACATTTTCAATATTCAGAAACATGTTATGGAAGTAGACATATTTTTTTCATTAATTTTACGTAAAATATAATGCAATAATACGTGAGTTTATTTAAAAAAATTCATTTCAAAATGAATTTTTTAAAATAATTATTTACCATTAATTATTTTTATTGAAGATTAATGTGGTCTGGACAAACGCAAAAAAAAAAAAAAAAACATTTGTCGAAAATAGAAGAAAAATTAACCAAATTATTAGTAAGAAATTTCACAAAACATGCACATTAATTTAAATGAAATAATTTTGAAATAACAAATCAATTGAACAGAATTTTTAAAAAAATCATAATTTATAACGTTTTGTATAGTGAAATTATAATATATATTGTTTATATTTAAATGATAATTATTATATTTCAGAGTTTAATCATAAATAAATATCTATTATAAGACAAACAGTACTGTTTTTTTGCAACTAAATCTAAACTATTACTCAAGGGAAACGATAAAATACATAGCTCTAAAACCATATAAATTGTACTTTTTATGATGTATAAAGCTCTTAACTAGGACAACAATAAAAATTTAAGGGCTCTAATTTTATTTATATTGATAATCTAAAGTAACATCTTTTTTATGGTGCAAAAATCTTTTTTTTTTCCTAATTTATTTTTCCTTAAGCGAATATACGTCTTTAAAAATTCTCAACTGCGAACTGTTGTTTTGTATCACAAATTCAAGAACTGTTAAGAAATAAATGAAATTACTCTGTCCTTTTTATTACTCTTTTTCAGAGCAGTTTTAGATAAAATTTATTCTCCTAATTTTGGAGGGATCCCAAAATATTTGTGAGATAAATGAAACTTAAATAGTAGTCAGTTGTGTTATAAGAACTAAATATTTTTAATTTCAAGCATTTCAGGAATTATATTAGAATAAAGTGAAAAATAAGCAAAATTTTATTCTTTTGTGGAAATGTGATATTTGCTATTATTATGAAATTTTAAAATACGGGACATATTTATATTAATTTTTACAATAAAATTTATTGCTAGAAGTAGATTATTTTTGAAAATCATAATTTGTAAAACTTATATTTTAATTCCTTTTGAAATTAAGGATTTTAAAGAGAATCGGAAGTTCTTAAATATATCATTATAAATATGGTAGAAATGAATATAAATATTATACACTTATTAACATTGGAAGAACACAACCAATTAAGAAAGGTTCAATTGCGAAACTTTGCAGATGTTTTTAGCTATATCCTATAAGCAAATGATCATAGTTGGTTACAAATTATCAAGACATCATAACCTTGCAGTGGAAAGTTAGTCCCATGAATTCGGTGAATAATGGAAAATCTATGATCGTGAAGAGAGACTCTAAGATCACTTAATTAAATGTCGAATGCCAGGTAGACGCCAAGTGATGGGTCATTGTATACTGAGGCACCTATTGGTTGTGTCTTCTTAACTTAGGTGCAGAAACCTAGTAAAAGATCTTCAGAGTTGGTCTCCCACCTCCAGAGGTATTATTTCCCATGGATTCCGTTACGGTCACGACTAATTTCACGACCGTAATAGCAAACTGACGGATCTTCGTTTAGGTCTGCATTTGAACTCATGATCTCTTGATAAGGAGAATGATCAGACCAGGCTATCACTTAAAAATACCAGTTTACTCTGAAAGCATCCGTTACTTGATGTATTCAAATGGACTTTATGGATAGTTTTAAGCAGTTTAGTGTTCCTAGTTACTTAAGTTGAGCGTATTGATGAGTACTTCTACAATCTCTCTCTGTCTCTCTCTCTGATATAAATTGAGTCATTATTTTGGTCCATATACATCAAAATGAGGAATTTTCCCAAGTAAAAATATTTAAGAAAATAGATTTTCCTGTTCTTCATAATTTTCTCCATTAAGTTCATACACTTTTGCATGAGTTTGTGACAGTTTTCAAAATACTTTCTTCCAATTGAATTGAAATATTTCTAAAACATGAGTATTGAATTCATTAACCTCTTATTTAGGTGTCGAAAATCATCCACCATGTAATATATTTTTGATTTGCGAGAATAAAAAGCCATTATGTGACAATTAATGCTTGCACAATGAATGATCTAACAATTTGATTCTTCTGACGGTCAAAAATTCCTCAATTTTAACCAATGTGTGGAAGTTGCGATGAAGAATAATTAATTTCTCTACTTCTTAATTTTTCAAATTTCCCTGATGATTTCTGGCAAAAATGGTTTCGTATTACTTAAATTAAAAACTGCATTGTGCTTTACGATCACTGTCACCACGTAACTGATAATATCGAAGAATCAAGTAGTCATTTGCTTTAATGAGCTTCTTCAGAGAGCAAAGTTTTTTAGCTCATCTTATAAAACCCAAATAAACTCTCTCTGTTTTGTTTCGGATTATTTGCCGTTTCTGCTGATTTTATAACAGAAATTCAAGAGCGTCCAACGTATATTTTTTACATTTCCTTCTACACCTTGTTTTGGGTGTTTCCCATATTAAACGTGATTTAGAGTGAACAAATCATTTTTATGACCAAATGTCCATGTAATAACTGTGCTTGTCTTACTAACAAGGATCTCAAGGATGTCGTAACCTCATAATATGCTGCATATGGATCCATAATAATCTACTCACATCACCAATATTTACTATCAGTATATCAGAATTTTCAGTGTTGTAAGTTGGTCCTTTACTACTATATAAATAAATAACCTCAATAAATTATCATTGCCTCGATAATCTCCATTTAAAAACAATATTATGAAAATATTCACGCCTCAGTTTCCTTTTTTGTCAGATATTATATCTTTCAATTTAGTGTAAAACAAAGAAACCACTGCAACATGACACACAAAAACACTCCCAAAGAAATTATATTTAAGAATATCAAGATATTGATTAGAGACGTCAGAGATCGCCTTCCAGCACACACTTACTGTTACCAAGGTCAGAAATGTAAACCATACCCCACTCATAGGTGAATAAATTGGCGATAATCTTGGCTTCGTTTTAATGGAACTATTGTAAATAAATAAAGTGGTATAAAA
This sequence comes from Latrodectus geometricus, assembly GCA_026290005.1. Taxonomy (NCBI): domain Eukaryota; kingdom Metazoa; phylum Arthropoda; class Arachnida; order Araneae; family Theridiidae; genus Latrodectus; species Latrodectus geometricus. The sequence goes on from JAPDSC010119271.1 coordinate 14,454, forward strand.
ATCTATATTTAACTAATTTAACCACTTTTAAATGAAACAGTATCTTTTTTTTAATGAACAAACATGTTTAATATTTAAAAAAGGAATTTATGTTTAAAAGTAGCGCATTTTCTCGCCTTGGTTTGTTACCAATCTATTTTTCACCTGATTAAAAAGTATTTTTCCTCATAAACAACTAATTTTATTCATGAAAGCTAAACATACTACATGTTTCATGTTAAATTAAACTTCTCTCAAATATCAATGATGACAATTAAGATTATAATATATTCCAAAAATAATTCATTTCAAAAATATTGTCATAATATTTCAAGCATTATAAAATATTTATATTATAATGTTGAACAAGCACGACACAACACTAAAATACACCTATCAACAAAATTGTAAAAACCTTTTATGTGTTTAAATAGAAAGTCATAAAATTGAAAACATTTTAGTATTTTTAATAGTTTAGATTTAGTTTGAGTGCATCAAAACATAAAAACATTTTTCCTTATATGATAATTTTAAATGTACTATATTTTTTAGACTTTACTATAAGTAACTTAGAAAAACAAATATAATATTTTCTTGTGTGACATCAAAGTCAGGGTAACTATTTTTCAACGTAATATAGTTTTATGTCAGTTCACTTCCCGTTGAAAAGACGTCTCCCGTTATGAACATTTTTTGATGACATAAAAAATGCCCCTAGCATTAGAACACGCTTTTTTATTGCCATGCGAAGAAAAATATTTTTATATTCTTCGTAAAAACTACTTTTGGTTTAAAATTATATATGAATAGATATGTTCAATATTTTGAAAATAAATAATACCATTATAACCTTAATGTATGTATTTTGATATATGTATCTGTAAACAAGTATCTATTTATATATATATATAATATATATACATAAATAGATGAATATATATATATGTGTGTGCGTGCGTGTGTATTCAGTATATTGCTACAGCATAATGCGTAAACGATAATTTACTGAATAATATAAAGAATATATTAAAAAATAAGTTTAATCTTAAACAAAAGAAATTATAATTAAAATTTTCGGTTATAAATGGTTAAATGAAAAATGTAAAATTACTTTCCCACAGTAGACTAATTTTGTTGTATTTCCATTATATATAAATAAGAAATTACGTTTTTTTATTCATAGTATCCATTAATTTCTCGAAACCATTATTATTTTTTTTTTAAATTGTAATGTAAAATTTAGTTTTGAATAAAAAAATGTGAGAATGATAATGTTTTATCGAAAATTAAAACTAATTTGTTTATTATTATGAAGAAATTAATAATTCCGAGTGGAAATGGTATGTCTGAGCCAGAAATTCTAGAAAAATTATCTTTTTATTTGAGCATCGGAAGTATGAAACTTTAACATTCTAAAATTGCTATTCATATCTTAGGCATATATATTATTTTTGTATAAACTATATAATATTTTATGTACAGGGTGTCATAAAAGGCCATGTCCAAACGGCACATATGGTTATTTCAGATCATTAAGAGTTAGAATTACACTGCAAAAGAGGATCGGGAACAAGATTGTGACAATGAATTTGTATCGAAACTGTAAAGAAAGGAAAAATGTATAAAAAAGGTTTTATTTTACTACAAAAAAGTATCAAATACAAGTTGAATTCATAATAAGTACTCACAATTAGCCCCCTCAGCTGCCACCGCTTCAGTAATACGTGTCATGATGTCCATGACCTATGGAATACGTGTGTAGTACAACACTAGTTTAAGGTATCCTGAAAGGTCAAATTCCAGAGGGATCACGGTGATCACACAATCTACAGCCCCAACTCTGTCAGTCAAGTGATCTGGGTCCATGAAATCCAGTAACTAACGTACATTCCAAGGGAAATGTGTACCTCATCGAGCTGGAGTCCCACGTATATGGCGTATCGTTTCACCAACAACGTCTGTAATACTTTTTTTCCAAAAAAGGACGTATGAATTTCAGTCAATGCTTTTAGGCACAGAGTATGGAAAGATCAACACGTCTCCAATAGTTCCAACCTTCATGATAGCACTGAAATGCTGTTGGTGACTATGTGACCGTATGATATAGGGATTTACACTCCATCAAAGAGGACATAGTGTATGTTAAGCACACCATACAGGGAAAAAAATAGCTTCATTGGTGAACATCGGTGAGGGAATTTGTGGGTTTCCGCTCCTTTTCTTTCAAACTTTCGAATGCAACAAGTTGCAGATAATTGGTATCTTTTAGCATCTGCAATTTTATGTTTGGTATGCATGTTGCTGATTTTCTTGCCGTATTCGCATAATGAAGGGCCGATCAATACAAGTCGCAGTCCATGACTTGTACACTTATTCCACCTATACATGTTTAATACAGAGTTCTTGACATCTGACTCTCCGTTTGTGCATTGCCAGCCAATGTACTGCTGATTTTAAATGATTCTGCCTCCTGAAATAAGTGATGTAGTTGTGTAAACAACCTATGGCTGCATGTAGACGTTAGTTCGGGAACGTTAGTACACGTTAATTCGTTGTCGATACAAGCATGCCACTGCACTTCCACAGATATTAGTACACGTAATTCATGTCTGCCAATTCTGCATTGCTGTATTCATTCATCCGTTCCCTGAAACGTCCTTGCTTCGACTGATACAACTGCCTATACTTGCTTTTTTGCTAACGCTTATTGCCCTCTAGAGAATTACAATCGTATTTCCTACACCTTGCTCTTATGCAATTCTAACTCTTCATGACCTGACATAATCATAGCTACTGTTTGGACATGACCTTTTGTGATAACCCGTACACAGAAATATATATTTTTAAATTATAAAATGCCTGAGGAAAAGAAAAAGATATCAATTCGTGATTATCAACAATTCTTCAAAATATTATCGATGAAGAATTTAAAATATAAATATTTTCAAAAAGCTTTTGTTAATAAAATAAATTTTTTATATTTAATTTTGAGATAAAACGTAACGATAGCCAATTATTTTTAATTTCAAGATATAAATAAAAGAAATATTTGTTTTTAAATTAAATTTCAACTTTGATATTTTTTATGTTCCTGTAATTATAACCACATTCTTAAACTTAGAATAGAAAAAAAAATTTTAAACCTTTTCATTTCGAAACAAATATAAAATAAATATTACTTATTCTCTTTTTAGTTCAATTATTAAATAAAAGTACATGTTTCCTTTTAAATTCCATTAAACATTTAAAAGGGAAAACATATATTATTATTAAATATGAGAAATTCAAATATTTTTTTTTGATTTAAGAAGGTAAATTTTATTATTGACGATAATATCTTAACTGTTTCAAAAGTAACAAATCAATTTAAGACGCACAATTTCTTCTTGGTGCACAATAAAATCATTATAATAATTGAGATAAGAATAATTGAAATTAGAATTTATTGATTTTCTACTTTACTATATTAATAAGAAGTATATATTGATTTTACTGTACTTTACAATCATTACTGAGAAATTAATTGCTTTAAAATCTCTTTTGATATAAACTTTCCTTAATATATTTAATTTAATTTTAATTTGAACTTATTGTAATTAATTAAAAGATTTTCTTATAATTTGTGTTTTCTAAAGCATAATCTGTATTATTTGTATTTATATTTCACCTAAATAATTTTCAGATGCCAGAGCTTAGAATTTGAATCCATTCTCCCTGAAAATCCACATGATTACGATAACCTTCAACCACCGAAATATAAAGGTACGTAACATATTTTAAAATTGCTGTTGCGTTTTTTTTTTTTTAAATGTAAAAAGTAAAGGCAATTTTTAATTCAATTCTAACGGTATAAAGTGGTGATGAGCTCGCCGGACCTCAACCCCCTGGACTTTTTCTTCTGGAGGCGTAAGAAATCTTCAGCGTATGAGTCGCCTGTGGATTCAACTGAAGACCTCATGGCTAGAATTGTTATTGCCAAGGGCAAAATTAACACACCAGGATTCTTGGAAAGGGTGCGCCAGTCGTACCTTCTTTGGTGTCAACTGTGCAATGACACACGTGGTCGACAATTTGAGTATTTACTATGATATTTGCACTTAACAATGAATGTAATTGTGAAACTCTTTTGGCAATATTCGTTCGCTTACCCAACACTGTTGTATGTTCAATTGAGAATTCCTCTTTTCTGCCTCCTAGAGTAGAATACGACCCTATTTATCTATGCAATTATTGCTTGTCTGGATTATCACTGCTCTTAATTTGTAAAAACAATTTAGAATCACCCTGTATATGTAATCACAAGTTTGTTTTGCTTCACACCCATGGATCATTTTTTTTTTGCCCTCGACCAATTGACCAAGACAGCAATTTCTAAACTAATATATATATATAT
>JAPDSC010119271.1:18925-32945 GCA_026290005.1 Latrodectus geometricus
ATATATATATATATAATCCTTTATTCTTATGTAGATTTCAAGATTTTATTACTTGTTTTGGTCAAATATCCATAAAATTTAATTCTATAATTTGTTGACCTTTTAATCACATAACTTCATAATCGCTTTCTCATAACTTATATAAAGAATTATAATAATGCTTTTTGCCAGACTTTAGAATAATTCTTTGGTTCATTATATTGGCAAAATGTTGTAATAGTATGTCTTCAAAACATATTTTGACACAGGAATGTTTTAATGCAAATATTTCATACCGCTTTGACCACGAGCGTTTTCACTCTATCATGCCATATCTCAAACCCTCTTACCTTTCGCATAAGAAATACGTTGATTGGATTCTGTTCGGCCAAGACTTCACAAATGTAAATTCGATCAATGTTTTTTCTGTTAAATAGGGGCCTTTTCAATCAAATATAGTACAAATGGCTTAAATGGTCAATCTTTTGCTCCTATGCGATACTATGATTACTAACATGCCGGCCAACCTCGATAATTTCTGTGATCTTATTGACATTTTTGTAGACGAGTATACTACTGTGAACTTTAATGTCAAAGATATTTGAAAGGAGTTTTCAAAATCACATTAGCTCCTAACTGACTGTTCTAGTGTCGAGACACTAAGCGCTATCCACAATATTTAGCCACCTGACTTTCATTTTCACCTTTACAAATGTAAAATGCACCAAATTTTCTCCTTTTTTTTACATTCATTTTTAACCTTCTGTCACACACAACTGAAAAAATTAAGCGAAAACCATAATCAGAATTTAGTTTGAAATGTTATTTTCCTAACAAGTATAAATCTAAAATTATTTGGTTGATACTTCATGAGACACCTTTTTCCTTTCTCGTTTTTCTTTTTCAGCAACCATACATGTTTATTATACAGATATTCTGTATATCCTATTCTCACTGAAATATTACAATTTTAAAAGCTCTTGAGAAAGAATGCGCGATCTAAGGATTTTACTGTCTTGCTTTATTGCATAAGTAATATCACTTCAAAACAGAAATTTTTAAGTGAAATATGTGTTTAAAATACGAAATGTGGTATTAATGTTCTCAGTAGAAACTGCATATATTAATGTACTGATGGTTAATGTCTTTTATAGAAATATAAATATATTAAATTCCAAAAGAATTATCTGTTTTAGCTATGTAATAGCAAACAGATTATGTAATAGCAAACAATATTTTCAACCTATTGAATTATTTAAGCTCCAGGTAATGTGTTAATAATTACGATGTTTAAATATTTTTTAAGAAAAAAATTACTATGAAATGATTTTGTTATTATGTAAAGAAAATGTAAGTATGTCTGAAGCAAAATAATGTGATGTTTTGAAAAATAAATAGTGTAAGAAAACCTACTTGCTGTAATTGTTTAACAGTTGTTTATTTTTATTGAATAAACAATTACTTCGTTTTATTTAGAACATAAAACAATATACTTTCTTTTCAGCAAATCATCAAAGATGAGAGGGGGAAATACTTCTGAAACAATACTTTATAAATCGTTTGTAAGAAATGCTATATGCATCTAATATCAAAAAAATCTGATTCAAAAAATCGGAAGGAATAGATTTTAAAAAATTAAATAAAAAACGATAAAAGCTTCATGCAACATAACAAGAAAATAAATTCAATTCAAAGATAATTTAATGCATGTAATGTTTAAAATGGTCCTGCTTGTGTTTAATACTAAAGCATAATAAATAATTTTATATTTTTGTCTATTATATGTCTTTTTATTATAATAAAAGAATGGTTTTATAAATTTTATTTTTACATATTATTTTCTTGTGGCAGAATGATCAGTAAAAATTGCAGGCAAAATTATTTTTAGGAAAATAATATACTCAAAACAAAATAAATTATTACCAGAATTGTTTTTCCTGATTCTGAAAAATTTGCTTCCATACGAAAATAATGTGCATTAAAATTTAACATAAACGTGCGGAAATATAAGGAACTTGCACTTTGTAAACTAAAACTTATACTTCCGGAAAATATATTGTTCTTCCTGGTACCTTAACGTATCTCAAATATTTTCATTCTCTATTAGTGTTGAATAAGCAATTTTAATGTCGTTAAAAGTTTGCTTTTAAAGGCAAATATCTTACAAGCTAAATATGTTTTGTAATTCATCTATATAAAGCTAAAATTTTAGTGAATAAGAAATTACTTTATATTGCTGTAATTATAGAAGAAACTCCAATACAGAGAAGAACACTCCAATACTTGATTAGCTAACTCCAGGGGTTCCTTTCACTTGGAGGGCATTGCGACTATGACCTAATAAATGTGCATCACCCGTATTTAGGTGAATATGATGGATATTCAGCGCAGTTGGTATTCAAACTCCTCATCTTCCGATAATGAGAATAATGCTCTGCCAAACGAAATCTGAGCGGTTTCGACTTATGCTATTAATGCTTGCTGTCAACATGTTTAATCTTTGCTCTTCTGAGAAATGGAGATTTAACAATGGTTGTATAAATTTTAAGTTATCATTGCACGCTATTCATGATTGGTTTTCAATACACTTCATATAAATATGAAGCGTTTATGCCTCAGAGTTAGTAGTTCGAATTGTTTCTATGGAAATTTCAAACTATATGTCAAGAAATACAAATCTTTTCTAAATGTAACAGGCGCCAATTCTTATCATTTTTACAATTCAAGCAAATATATAACTCAGATAATACATCCCCTTTAATATATAACACCCAAGATACTCTCCTAGATTACAAGCCACTGGAAAGCCTATATCAAATGGATCATCGCCCATGAAAGCTGCGAGGGAGTTGAGAGGTCAACTTTCCTGCAAAACAAGCAGCATTAAACAATAACATCCCATTTATTAAAATCAAATGGCCAGACTCTCATCTGAAAACTTTTTTCAACAACATGCACTGAATCAATGGCAATTTTATTGTGACACTACAGAACAAGGGTGATGGAATGACCCTTTTCTACCAAAAGTATCCACTAATTATTTTACGATTAACTAATGCCTAAATTATTTCATTTCTGGTCACAGTGAATTCACTTCGTATCATAAACGATTCAGTACAAATATATATAAGAGCTTCCATATGGTCATGTGGTAAAGAAAATTTACCAACACACTACATTTTCCAATATCAATGCCCAATTACAGCCAGCAATCACACAAGATCTCCATCAAACAACACGCTTATCCAAAATTTTCAGTTTTACATCAAACATAGACCCTCTCAACGTCGCCTAACCAACATAATGAAGATCCTCATGCATTTGGACTTGAATATGTGCCAATCGACAACAAATTTTCAGTTATGATTTGATGAACTAACTGACTCCATCTAACAGCTTCCTTCTTTAATTAATTTTTTAGCCTCTTGAGGAGAAATGGCATATCTTTGTTAACCCTTGGTACACACAAAGTGCCTTTCTTCTCTATTCGACTGTGAATGCTTGTCCTCGAAATGTTTATTAATATCCTCGTAAAAAATTATTATAACAAATAATGAAAGTATAATTTTTTAAAATGTTGATGCAATAAAGTTATAAGTTTTAATTATTCTTCGCATAGATATGAAAATTAATTCTGTAAAGGGGTCTGTTTGAAGTTTTCTGTTGAACATAGATACGAAGTTTTTGATTATTCATTAGGTAATGGGAAAAATCTTCTAGTAGTAATCTCTCTTCCAAACACACCTGCTTAGATTGCTTATTTTATAACTTTGCAGAAAATATTACTTCTATTAGAAAAATGAATGTTTTTTATAATTAAAAGTAATATTTTAAATTAAACATAATATTGATAATATTATTTTACAGATGAAATTATTTTTGTTTGTAGAAAATTAATTAAAAAATAAGCTTTTATTTAAAATGGAAATAATATTAATATTTGCTAAATTTGACAAATTTTATTAAGAGAGTTAACTTAAAAAATCATAAATTAAGAGCAAGTTTGAACGTCTTCAGCTTGATAAATAATTCATAAATCTGAGAAAGTTTACTTAAATCCGCGTATAGGCATCCATGTAAAAAATTTATTTTTGAATATAATTCTTTATTATAAATTTTAGACTATTTTCCATAAATAATTCAAAATGAAAACCTTCAATAAGTTTATTTAGATTTCTCCATTCTGATAAACAAAGATTAATATTTTCGCAAACGCATTAACATAATTATTAAATAAATGTAGTTTATGGTGGAAAAAATTAATTAAAAATTTCATGAATATTTAGCTGGCTTAGTATTCGAATCTGAAATATTTCGATAATATGCTAACTAAATATTATTTTCTAATATACTTTTTAATTACCCCCTTTTTCATAACAGTTATATACAGTTTTATGATTAATAAATATTATCTTGTAGTAAATACAGTATTACATCGTAATTAGTATTTTTTCTATCCTATGCTCATATAGTAATTTCTTCCACCAATAATTTTGAAGAATTCTTAAATTTGAATATAGAAAACATGTGTAAGAGAAATATTTTTTATTTCCATTATATGTTAGATTTTTATATTTCTCTTTAATTTTATACAACTGTCTCATTTAAAAAATATATTTATATGACAGTCATAGCTGTCAATAAAAAATAAGAAAATACATATCAATAGAGATCTTATAAAATAGTTTTATAAATTATTTTAGCATCTTATTTCAAAAGTAGAGAAAAAAAAAGAAATTTTTCAGACATTAACGTGCTGTCAAAGATAATCTATGGGTATTAAAACAGATTTATTTGATATTGATGACCAAGTGTAATTATTCGAGATAAATTAATTTCTTCTTTCTTTACTAAAAATTGTGACGTTTTCCAAGTTTATTTCTATTGAAGTATTTAAAGATGAATTATATTCAGTAAAATAAGAGTGAAAAGTATAATAACTTATATAATAAGAAACATATATACCTAATTTTTAAAATAGGTTTATTACAATATGTATTATAATGTAAGTAATTTTAAAATAGTCAGATCAGGTTAATTAATGTTCTACGGTATTTTTATAGGAATGGGAATCAAACCCATTAAATGTTTAATTATAGGCCAAAATTCTTGTAATACAAACTCCATATCAACACATAAGTTTAATAATAAGAATCATCCTACTCGTTTGGACGCCCTCCTATATAGTATGATGAATAGATTTCCTTTTTTATAATCCTGAATTCAAATGCTGGCAATAAACTTTGAAATTCTAATTGAATTTATCGCCTTTTTAGATTGACTTTTAGTATCTTCTTGATGACCATTTCACAAATTCAACAATCCTTTTAATGCAACATACATTTTCTCAAGGCAGGTTATGATTATTTGCATTATTTATCACACCGGTATCATACATAAGTTTTCATTTGGAAAACCTCCTAACCTAATCACCAACAGATTATTTGTAAAGTTTATTTTACTTTTGATTAACATTTTAAACATTCGTAGCTGAATTTAGTGGGATCATTGTTATTTAAAGAAAATGTGGGAAATGTCAATTGCATTCGTTAAGTTTTCATAAGGGGGATACAGTAAAACTGAGTATGACAAAACTCAAACAAAGCAATCTGTCAAACCATAGATTATACTAATTAGTAAAACACGGTTTGATCAAACAGATTTGAAAAACAAATGTTCGCCGTTAAGAAAACCCCTAGCTGATATATATATAATATTATATTCATGTATGTATAAAATTTTTTATATGGCTCAAAAACTAAAATTTGATTTCTTTGTTGTACACTTTTCTTGACAGCAAATAATTATTTTTCTAAAATTGTCTAATTTCTTGCTGGCGCCTTTACAATCATTACACAAGATTTGTAGACATAAATTATTTCTGTTAAGGTCAAGGCTTTGTTTGAAAGCCTAGCCCTGTATTATGCGAGTGTCTTTCATACATTTAGAGCTTCTTTGTATAATCAGTTCAGCAAGCAGACAAAACAATTAGCTTAAGTAATCTATTGTTTGGGTGATTGTTCAATCTCTAATGCCATCACTCTTACCAAATTAGGGATGTCAGTTTTCACTAATAAGTTAAACTAAAATACCGAATAGAATTTTGCCGAAAGTTTCTCTCTACTTTGGAAGGAATGGAATAGAACGTTTTCTTACATTATTTTTTCAAAATGAACTTTATTATTTTAAATGTAGTCTAAGTAATCATTTGTAAAATGCTGTAATAAATGATTAATTAATGTATACTTTTATATTTTCAAAATAATTGTTTCACAATTTTGCTATCCTTGCATATTATATATCGAAAGTTAAAATTCTTGAAAATTATTTTCGCATGAATTTTCTTTAGTGAGAACATGGTAAATCCTTGATAATTTGCCTTAAGTAACGAATTTCAGTGAACATATGCACTGCTATTATTAAAAGCTATGTGAAAATACATTTCTAATCATTTTCAATAAATATTATGTTTGATCGAAATATATTGCATGATAGTATGTGGCCAGATAGCTTTTCAATAATTTTAAAATAACACAAATCATAAAATTATTGTCTTTGACTATACAATAAAAAATATCTCAATAGAAATTTTCGCATTAAAATTTGTAGAAAAAATTTATACTGACGTTATCTGCTACCAAAGTATACATAACATAATTTAGAACAATCCGAAAATGTTACATCAGTCAACATTAGAAATAAAATGCAAATAATATTAAAAAATTTTATCTATTTACATTTTATTCTCTTAAGATTTACTTTAATATTTTAAATTATATTACAGTTTAAAACATAAAGGCAATATTTTTCCATCTAGAAGTTCAATAAGAATTATTTTTCACAGATAAACAATGTCTTGTAAGACATCTATTTTGAGATTAGTAGGCAAACCGGAAAGGCAATTAGTTGCCCAAAAGGATTTTGTTATTGAATTTCTGCAGTTAGAGATTTTTACTACGGAATTGTGCTACAACTTTGCAGAGCTCTTGTAAATATTGTTTTACAATGATTAAATTTATAATTATTTTTATGCAGCTCCTGAAGTGAATATGAACACTTTATTCATAGAACAATTTTTGAAACACAAGTTTTGAATACGGTGAAATGTTATTTTTATTTATTCAACGGAAATATGTTTCTCTAAATGTTTCTAACTTTTATTTAAATTCCTATAATTATTAAATTATTTTGTCAATAAAATCGATGATATACTTAAAATAATTAGATGAATGTCTTTTTCATTACTTGTAAAAAATAATAAAGTGATAAAGTGATATTAGGTAATATAATAACAATATATATTTAAAAATAATAATGTATAAATATGTACAATAAAGCTTTTTCTTAAGTTTAAATAAGCAAAATATGAGGTGAAACTTGTCACCCAAGTGATTTATATAGTATTGCTTTCTGAATTTGAGCTTCTAAATAAGGTGTTCTTAATACAATACACAAGCAAATTAATGAATGTTATTACTTTTCAATGTATATGTGCAGTTTTTAAAAAAAGTTCCATGTTTGTAATGAACATCTTATAAACAACAATATCATAATGTGAGTAATAATAAGTTAACTAAAAACTATGAATTACAAATAAAGGAATAAGAAAGAGATAAACTATATTAGACATTTATAATATTCTATTCCTGTAATTGGCAATCAGGAATATATATTTAATGTATTTTTGTACAGAAGCGTATTATCCCATTGAACATTTCTTCAAAATAAATTTAAGGTTTTGTTTTCTATAACCGCTTGCCATTAGAAAAACGTTTTCATCTCATTAAGAATACAAGTTTAAATCAAGATACAAGCTAACCCCAATTTTTTCATCCACACTTTTAGAAAAAAAATGAAATTTTATTACTTTAGCTAGAACAATCCAAATTTACATAAATGGAAGTTAAGATTTTGTTATTAAGCGATATCATTTGTTGAAATATTTTTTGATGAAAATAGTTTTCAGGATAGTAGGTAAAATCCCATTTTTGCTTTAAAATATTCAACTAGTATATGTGTGTCTCAAAACTGATTCGGTTCGTGACACACCCGGTGAAATATTGATTTGTTGGTAATGTTTTGGACAACTAATTTCCCAATACTGAAAATTTGTGTAATTTTTAAGACCTGATATTTTCCAAATGTTTCAATGCATAGGAAGTGCTACTAATTTGAGATCTGCAGCCCTATAAACACATAAGTCCTAAATTTAACAAATATTTTATTTTATTCTAAGATTTTCGTTCGATAGACATGTTATAGGATCTTTATCAATGTTGCGACTGGTATCGTTTTCACATTGCTTAATGCCTTGTTCCTCTATTAAATAGGATGTGTAATTTTGATTTTGCATTATTATCGACTTATTTCATTATTGCTTTATCCAAGAAATTTCAGCCAATACATGAACTCGTAAGCCTCCTTTGTCTTATCTTTTCTGGTTTCTTGGATTAAAAGATGCTACTCCCTTCCTTTTCCATTTGTTTTCCTGCCACCAACAGTTTAGAGGACTTAATATCCTCTCCACTTTTACTGACTGATTCACTATGATACATGGAACAGATCTAGTTTTGCTAGGTCAAGAAACAATTGCTAGATCAAGAAGTAAACAACAACAGCCGACTGACTCTAGACCGGTGGCATAAGTAAAGTTAGAGAATGAAAAGAAGAACGCATGGGACAACTGTAAAAGGAGTTCAAAATACCCATTAAAGCAGTTTGGGAATGAAATCCAGACAACATACTTATAAAGGATCCCCAAAAAGGTCATGTCCAAACGACACACATGGTTGTGTCAGATCATGACGAAGCAGAATTATATAAGAAAGAGGGATTGGAAATGCGATCGTAATCTGCCAGAGAGCGATAAGCGCTGGCAGAAGCAATCGTGGAGAGTCGGATCATTTGAATCTCGGATGTGGAAGAGAAAAGATGAACAGTTTAGCAATGCGTAATTGGCAGACAAGCATTACATGGCATTACGTGTATTACTTGCATCATGTGGCAGACATGCAATATGCTGTAGATGGCAATGGATGAGGAGGGGTACGCATGTATCAACAACGGTTCCCGAACCAACGTGTACCCGACCATAGACTGTTTGGGCAATTATATCGCCTATTACAGGTGGCAGGATCATTTAGAATCAGCAGCTACATCAGCCGGCAACGTACAACAAGGACATCGAAAATCAAGAACGCTGTATGAGAAGCAATTACACGAAATCCACGTACAAGTACAGGTGATGTGGAACGAGACCTAGGTGTCGGTCGCTTTTCCATCATGCGAATAAAGCAGGAAAATCACCAACAAGCACGCGTACGACATGCAAAGGGTGTATGCGTTAAGCAATGCGGATCATTCCCAACGTGTAGTATTCGTGAGTTGGTATTTACATGCAAGGATCACAGATTCACTTCCATCACTAATTCTGTTCACCGATGAAGCTACTTTTTCCCGGAATGGTGTCCTCAATCAGCACAATATATATGTGTGGTCGGGTGTATATCCTTTTGTCACACGGTCTCACAACTACCAACACCGTTAACATCTGGGCTGCAATTATTGGGGACATGGTGATTGGTCCATATTTAATGCCTGGTCACCCCGATAGGGTTTTATACGCCATATTTTGAAAGAAATGTTATCCACGTTGTTAGTGGAGGTTCCTGCATCGATACGCCTCAACATGCGGTTCCAGCTTGATGAAGTTCCCGGAATGTATTTTTTTTCCACAGGAATGTACTGCAGCTCCTTGATTTGGCGTATCCAAATCACTGGATTGACAGAGGTGACCCTGTACCATGGCCACCGTGATCCCGGGACCTAACCCCATGGATTTCTACCTCTGGAAATACCTGAAGTCGGTGGTGTAAGAGACACACATTCCAACGAACATGGACCTTATTACACGTATCGTTGAAGTGGCGGCACGTGTCCGAGAGACTCCTGGCGAATTCGAACTAGTTCGATTCCATGCGGCACCTATGTGAAACATGCATCGGAGCTGATGGGGACAATTTTGTGAACTTAATATGAGTTGTAGCATTTTTCATTTCCATTTGGTACTGTTTTGCTGAAAATAAGGATTTTTTACACAGTCTGTTATCTTTTCTTTGCGTGACGTTCACGATGCAATTTTACTGTCCCGATCCAGTTTTCAACTCTCCTTTCCTATGTAATTCTGCTTCCTCATTACCTGACACAATCATGTGTGCAGTTTGGACATGACCTTTTGGGACACGCTGTATAATAAGCAAAAATAAATTAAACATGAATAAAGTTAAATTTCCTCCATCCAACTTGAAAAGGAATTATGTGAAAATTTTAAAAGAATTATTTTGGTTTTATCCCTACCAACAATCTATACATCGTACAGAAAAAACGCCTTCAGGAGCACTCTAATTAAGGTATTTAAAACAATAGACACATATAATAAATTATAGAAACAACTACATGTGCCTATTGTTTTAAATAATAGAATTAAATAATCTGTTTATAAAATTTAAGGATTATTTGCTAATAATGTATTACTGAAGTTTAAATTAATGATAATGATATTCAAAAATATAAAAAGTTTTATCTATAAACTATTTGTTATAATTACACGTAAGTTACTAAAATTAGTTTAGTTTGTTGCTAAACAGTATTTTTTTTCACACAAAGACCTACACATTAAAGTGGATTTCAAACTGTTATCAATGAAGCAAAGATTTGGACCCATGAGTTGTTTTTCTAAAGGCAAGCGTGTAAACATTTCAACTGATACCTTGGCACCGAAACTAATGAATGAATCATATTAATAAATTTGTTTGAATTAAATAAAACATAAAAGCTCATATAATTCTATTTAAAAAAATAATTTAAATAAATCTAATCATATTTTTATGAATTTGGATTAATATTTGATAACTATTAATGAGAATAAAAGCACAAACAAGAAACTTAATATAGAAAAATTTATTTCACGACAACCAGAAATTTTTAATATTTTTGAAACTATGCTACAGCAAAATACAATCTATTTTTTTTTTTAAATATTTTAGTTTTGATTTGGAATTTAAAATAAGATTTAAAGATCATATAATAAATAATAATTATAATCAATACATGGTAATACCATTAGCTTGTATATAAGTATTTAATTTTAATAATGTGCATTTCAAATATTTCACCATAAAGTACTTTATTAATAAAAATGGAATACAATATAAAAATGATGCTAAGCAAATTAAATTGGAAATTATAAGTGGTTCCTTTTAAGGAAGGTTTTCTGCCTATAAAAAATTTTGGTGATATTTAAAAACTGCTTTCAATTATGTTTTTGTCACTTGTATGTATTTTAAATATGTATTTATGTTGTCTAAAAGGTCTGCATTTCAAAATCATAATTTTTGTAAGTTTAAATGTTTTAATCGTAAGTTTAATAATAAAAATTATTTAAATGTTAAGAATTAGTTCATCACAAAAAAGATAGAATATAACGATTGAGTTTTCCTTAAAAATTGATCTTCGGAAGAATTGAACTAAAAAAGTAATCTGAAAAAAATGAAAAGGGAAAAAAAAATAATTTATATTCCAAATTTGTGGTGAAAAATATTGAAAATTTGCAGCTCTACTTTTGAAATTAAAATACGTGAAGCAGCAAATAAAATATGTTACTGGCAAAAGTTGTGTAATAGTATTTTTCGAAATTTCTGGCTGTAATTTAAATAAAATTTCTTATTGGTAATATTTTTAAAAATGTGCTTGAATACATAACTTTATTGTTAGAGTTAATTAAATGTTCTTTATTTTAATTTCTATGCTCAGATATGAAAAATAGAAAATGGCTTTGAATTAATACCACACAAAATTACTTTAACTTTTTACCATAATCACTTACATTGTTCCATTATTTGTTTCTTAGGCTGTATATTTTGTAATAGATACATCTAAATTTTTGCTTGTTAAAATTTTTTGAATTTACCGATAAACAGCTTAAAATCATTATTCCCTAGAGTATATTTTCAAAAGAAAGTTAAGGCGTCAACCAAACAATAAATTTTCCTCCAATGAATGTACAGAAAGAAATGCTTTTCTTATGGAGCTCACTTCAATGATAAAAAAAAAAATCAGAGTTGGCTGAAAAGACTAAACACAGTTTGAGATACGATCTCATTTTTCACTCCTGCAATTCAGTTCACAAGAACCTAACATTATAAAACAAAAGCTTCGATAGTTCAAATTAAGCACTTGGGACTTGTAAGGATTTGTAGGCTTTTCCGTCGAAAATTTGTTCGTTTTTATTTAAAGAAAAAATAACATGTTATTTGAATGGAAAGGGAATTGCATTTCCAATGCAAACATTTTAATCAATATATATATATACAATAATAAAATAGTCCTGTAATTATAAAATCTACGCGTTATTTTAATTTACAAGTGATTCTTACTCAATCCTACATATTTTAAAATTAAATATTGACTCCTTTTATCGAAAATATTTATTTAAGCAGTCAATTGCTATGTTTATAAATATATGTAAAAATTCAATATTATTAATAAAAATGTTAGTTTTAATGAGGGATAGTTTATTAGGATAAATTGGTGTAGAAATATCATTAAAGTTTGAAACATTTAAAATAATAATCACCTGTATACCGAACAGCAAAAGAGTATTGATAAATCGAACTTTATGAGACTATCAACTTTATTAAGTCTCATTATAATAAGGCTTCATGTGCAAAGCATGATAAAAATGACAAGCGAACCAACCCTTATGCTCGGTAAAAAATGAAAATAAATGCATCCTATACTTGTAACTTTATTGGGTGGTAAACGGGAAACAGATTGTTTTACAAGTGAATCATATTCACTGATATCGAATGAAAATTATAGACAGGGACAAATCTATACTTAGAGATCTTATTATTAGAAAATGCGTGCAATTTTTTGGACATTAAGACATAACGCAGTATCTGAATCTTAAATGGTGTCAAAATTGTCCCTCGTAAATACTGCATAAAACTAAACCCCTTTCCTCATATACAGAAATGTAACTTTACTAATGAGCAGTATCCAATCTCAATGAAATGTTTTCTACAGTATTTTCAAAAAGTAAACGTAATTCAACTGGAAAGTCTGCATTCAGCAATTCCTGAAATACATGGCACAAATCTTGTGTTCCTACTAGATCTTATACCAATATTAATATAAAATGTTTCTTAAAACTTTTATATTTCTATTGGTATACAATCTTTGGTTTTCTTCTTTGAAATGTATTCTTTGAAATGTTCTAAATGTAATCTATACAAATATAATTTCAAATTTATGCTAAAGTGTAATTTTTTACATAATGCGCACAAATTTAATCCCGGATAAAAGAAGATGAAACGAATTCAATGAATACCAACATATACAAATAATATATATCGTAATATTCCAATTAATGTCATTAGAAAGGTTATATATTAATGAAAAATCTTTCACGTAGATATCATTATTTGAGAAACAAAATGAAATACAGTTGATATCGTGAAACAGATTTCAAAATTTATTGGCAACATCTTTGAAATGTACTTTTACTGAACGTAGAATATTCTCTGACGCAATTTATGACTTTGTAGCAAAACTTAAACTATTTAAGTCAGATTTTCATAATTTCCCCAAAAAACTAGTCTTTAACTTACATTATTCTTATCTATGCTTGTATCACTGTTATCGATCTTTTTATGCAATTTATGAAATGTTTCAAAATATAAATGATATACAAATATACGCACAAAAAATCCATAAAAATATTCATTAAATAATGATTTCCTGCATTCCTTCCAGATATTTGATTGATAACTTGATGTATATGTCCTTTACTACAATTTTTTTCTAGTCTATTATTGTTGAGAAATTTTCAATCATTTTCATTGAATGTCTTCTGAAGAAGTGTGATGAAATGTAATCGAAATACAGAACGTAATATTGTTTTTGTTTTTTTTTTAGATTTTTTTTAAATATTATGCAGAAAGATAGGTATTTGAGAAATCGTTAAGCAAGAATGTTCACT
>JAPDSC010119272.1:6426-28202 GCA_026290005.1 Latrodectus geometricus
TTTTTTTTTTTTTTTTTTTTTTTTTTTTTTTTTTTTTTTTTTTTTCAAGATTACAATTTAATTTTCTTTTACGTTTTATTCCCTTAATCCGTGAAGAAAGGGAGAACTACCTGGTGGTATTCTTGAAGTAGACTTAGTAAAACCAGGACGATACCTGGCTAATGAAGTTGATGGAACTTTTATATTTCTTTGTGCTCTAGTTTAAAAAAATAAAGTTTATCTAAATCACTAATACTATGTTACATACATAGTTAGGCATATAATTTAATATTCATTTACAAATTATATTTAAAAAATGTATTTCACAGAGTTTATTTTATATTTTCAATCACTATTGATACAATTTACTATTTAGAAAACTGATTATTTAATAATTTCCTAAATTAAAATTCTATGAATTTAGAAAAGTATATTACAAGATTTTTAAATTCAAAAGCATTTTATTTAAATGAGAAATATCCAGAATTACATAAAATTCAAAGCCAGAAGTAACAAAATTGAATTTAAACATAAATTGTTTTGTTTTGCAATGCGTAAAATTATTAAAATTTTGAATGTTATAAATAATATAATATATTGAATAATAAATTCAGACTAATAAGCACTTGAAATTCTTCAGAATATTAGAATTCCTCTTTACAAAAGAAAATAATCCTGAGGCAATTTAAATATTATGTATATTAACTATAAATATATATTCTAATTTTATAAATTAAATAATAAAATAGGATTTTTTAATCATGGTTAATTAATTGAATTTAAATTTCAGAATATGAGTGTAAATTATGACTAACAAAAACCTAAATACATATACATTTTATCATTACTATAAATATATTAGCTTATAATATATAACATCACACACAACATATTACTAACATCACACATAACATATACTTAAAAAGTTTAGCTAAAGGAATAAGTAAATTATGATTTTAATAGTGTTAGGCTTTAAAATATTAAAATTGACAAATAAAAAAGTATTTTTAAGCAATAGATTTCTGAATGCTTACAATTTAAATGTAGATAATATATAAACGTCTTTTTTAATTCAAAACGTAAATTTGTTCTATCCTGCTCTTTTAAATATTTCTTAACTTACCATTTGACTGAATACTTGCTTGTATAGCTTTATATGTATAGCTATATATGTATAGCTATATGTATAGTATAAAAAGAATGTATAGCTTTTAGCATTTCTAATGGATAAATGCAGGATCCTAAATTCGATTTTCTCCAAACATCATCCAAGTAACCCACTTGTTTTCTTGTCGGATTGATTGTAGAATAGCCAATCCTTCATAATCTACTATTGATAAAACTTATTTTCATAAAAACGAATGACTTCTGCATGACATGAGCCATTGCTAAGGTATTCAAATGCCTTAACAAAAGCTTGTGTCTTAATATTTTACCTAAAAATAAACAAAATGTGATAAATATGAGCCCTTTTAAAAAATAATGTCATGATAGTAAAACGAAAACTCTCATATAATCTAAATATTCTCAAAAACTCTCTCCTATTACATGGCTATAGCAGCTAAGTAAGCATAAATTAATTTTATTTGTTGAAAACTTTTCTTACCATGTGCAAAAAATTCATGTATGTACAGAAGTTTGCTCAATTTTTAATGATGCTGGAAACTATCACATTTTTTCTTTGTTGTATTTTTAACAGCAAGTAGTTTTCTTTTTCTTGTGTTGTTCTTGATGAAAGGTATTTGGGCAAATTCGGGAAGATGCTTGGAATAGCATCTTTCATCAAGTTTGGCTTTCCCTTTTGACAATTTCCACACCTAAGCACAGATTTTCAGAATATTAAAAAATGCCTTATACATTTTAAAAAATTTATACAACGCAAACTAAACTACTTAGAGTTCTATTTGATAACTTTTGTACTTAATAATTATCTTCTTTTTTTTTTAAAGTGCAAAGAACACGCTACACCTGAAGAAAACTGCTTATCACCCAGAGAAATTGACCGCTTTCAAGCAAGTTTTGATCATAAATCAAGAATACATTATAATATGTAGAATAAATTAACAAAGTTATGCCTATATGGTTATGTATGAGTACATCAGCTTTTTAAATTTTAAGTTATGATAATTTTTTCCTTTTTTATTTAAATCAGTGATTAAATCATATACCTGATTTTAGCTTTAATATTGATATTAAATACCTTTTAATTTAATATAAAAATAGGAATATATAAGTAAAAGAGAAATCTGGAAGTAAAGTTAGATTAATATAAATTTCATGAATTACTTAAAGTAGATATTTAAATTTTTACACAATACAGTATGCAGAAATAAAGAATAGAAATACAATTAACTATCTAAAATCGTTGCATTTTAATTAACAAGCAGTTATTTTATTACAAAAAGAGCTAAAATAGATAATTGATTATACTTTGACATCAAAATTTAATTGCCGATTTTATGCTATTTTGCAAACAATTACACAAAATGTATAGATTTTGCTCATTTTATAACATAAACTAACTTATTTATTAAAAATAGAAGTAGATAAAGTATATTTTGCACGTTCTCTTTGCTTTGGTGCACAAAATAAATTTGGTAGTTTTTTCCCATTCTTTTTTCTTAGATCAATATCCGATTTATAGCCGCTTTTACAGCCAGAACAAAAGCATGATTTAGGTATTTTAAGATGAAGACTGAAAAACGTATTTAAATAAGACGGGGGCTATTTATTATAAAACGAAGGCTGAGAAACATATGTTTTATTAGTTTGCATTTTTTATGAATGAAATATTTTATCATTCCTCAGATGCGAGCGAAATGAGTATATACGCTAAAGAAAATCAAAAACATAATTAATTCATTGTAATTAAGTGTCTTCGATAAATGTTCACGAAAAACTATCTTATGACACTAAAATGAATTTGGTATCAAATTTTTTTGTAGTGATGCTGCTGCCCTATGCTATATGCGCCAATATTTTTTAAAGGTGCACGAAATGACGAGCAACACAGAGAAATTAATTAGTAATATCCATCTTTAAAAGTAAGTAGTTGATAAAACAGTCAGCAAACATTAAAATGAACAATATTTAACTAAAAGTAATCACTATATGTTAATAAATAAGTGTTGAAGTTTAATTATGGCATGGCTAATTAAAACAGAAAATAAGATTAGATGTATAAATAGGATAATGTATCCTTAAGAAGAAAACACTGATTAGTTATTAAAAAAAATTTATATGGAAAATTTAAAATTTTGATAATAAAAGTGTGTGTTGTTTTATATTTGTGAATTGGCTTGGAATTTCGATTTAATTAATGAGAAATTGAAGTTATGTGGTATAAAAAGTTAATTGTAAAGAAGTTTAAAAAATGTATATAATTTGTTACATATAATAACATAAATTATTCACAGTTTTCATGAGTGCCATAAAGCTATTGATCTTATTGAACATGATTGAAACACTAGGATTTTTATTCATTGATGCCACATAAATTTAATAAAGTAAAAATCTAGATCAGTGATTCTTAATCTTTTCTTGTCACGGCACACTTTTAACGATTTAAAAATTTGTAAAAGGAATTGAAGGCACACAATGAAAAAGATAAGTATAGAGGTTGCTTACCTATTATGTACTGTGTAAAATAGTTTATGATAATGTTGAATGTAAAATAAAATATGTACTACGAAAATAACAGTATGTTTATTAATGGATTAATTACAATATAATAATAAGAATACTTTTAATGAAAATTTGAGGTTGATGTTTTTTGTTAATTTCATTTATATTTGGTCGTAAAAAATGACAATGCTACTATCATATCATCTTCTACGTTTAACAGTCTTGATCTTTTTGTCGTCTTTATGTTAGTTTAATATTGAAAATCCAAATTCATACAAATAAGATATAGAAAATTGTAATTGTTGTTACTAATCCTTCAGAACCTGATGAAGTCAGACATGATCCATATGCACGTGGACTCTGTGAAAGTCTAGTACAAGAAGGGGGTCCGTGTCGAGGTCTTCTTGAGAGAGGCACAAACAATCTTAAATGAGAAGCCTGTTGATCGAAGAACTTGATGCACATGTTAAAAAACTTTTTGTTCCCACAAAATGAGAACTCTTGATATGTCTACTAATAAGTCTGGTTAGTGCAGTTGATGGGCCTCTGTCTCTCTTGATATTCAAAGCTGTTCCTGACTTTATGCGATTATGAGATACCAGTGTTGTGTAGGGGGCACCATCCATGCCTCCATAATTTGTAATTTTCTCAAGAATAATTCTAGGAAGGTGAGAGAAGAAAAAGAGGGAACCTGATTTCTACAGCCATTCTTTGCAAGTTTGACCGCCAATTCATGCCATATAAATCTACATGAAATGGGATCCACTGAACATGGACCTCGTGCTGTAGCGAGATCTATCGAAGCCTGGTCAATATTGAAATGCTGATTTTATCACCAATAAGAAGTCAGTTATTGAGCTGCGGATATCGGTTAAAGTCCTCTAAAGTTCTTTTCAGTTAAAATTAACTCTTGTCCTTCATTTATTGTTATCAATCCGCTTCTGAATACTGAACAGTGATCTGGGTTATGAAGACTAAAAGTCATTTTTTTCTTAAGGGTTTCGATAGAAATACCACTGCCTGCAACATCAGTAATTTTGCTTACATCTGTGTAGATCCTTATGGCCTTTTCAGACCTTTGTGGCATCCTTTTCAGGAATGCTGTTTATAAGTTCTTGATCTAGCTATTTAAGATGTTCTGCGACAAAGTGTTTTTATTAATATGCGTGAGAAGGTTAAAGTTAGCCCTTGGGTGTCTTACCAAACAGCATTGCAATAAATGAGGCTCAACATCACAATCAGATAAATTTTGTAACGCGCCTTGGTTAAAATGATTGCTCTTCTTTAGCTTTGATGGTTTCTCCAGTTAGTAAGGTATGCTGATGTTTGTTTTTTTCTGTGGGACATAATTGTAAAGTTTGGGGGATTTGGTGATAATGGACTAGAAGGTAAAATATTAGGAATAAACTATGCTCGTACAAATAATATTCCGTCCTTCGGAATATAATAGTAAAACTTAACTAGGCCAGCTTGTCTTTGAGCCTGTACTTGTTGCAAGTCAGCCTCGAACAGAGCAGCTTTCAATGGAAAGGTATGCTTTAACCCAGTTATTATATGGGCAATACGCAGTTGTGAACCTGTTTTAATTTCTGCAAGTTGGTGTTAGAAGCGCATCAATATATTTTAAATCTATATTCAAGAATTGGTCTAATGAGTGCTAAGTATGTGTTTCTAAGGGAGGTTTGGTCGGAACCTTAATTCTTCTCAACAATATACTTAAGAATGTTAAGTCATTTTCTACTTTTCAAAATAATATGTTCAATGCGTCTATGACTTGTAAACTCTGGGTCTCTCTAAAAATATCCCAGATAATAAGCAGTGCTGTATATTTGTATCACCCCTCATTAAGGTTTTCTCTCACACACTTCAATACTCAGAAACTGTTAATACTAAACAAGTTATTTTAAATAACTTTGCTTTCAGTGTTTATGTATATGTATGGGCAATAATCAATACTTTAGTTGAATAGTGTGTCATTGCTCTCCTTCCTCACCTTGAATACTTAAGATGAAATTGTCTTTTAATAATTATCAACCAACAATTTCATCTTATTCTCATTCCAACACTCTTATTATGAAGAATTTCTCACACTTAAATTGAGATGCTGATATTTGTCATTTGCCAGTATCCAAATCGACTAATCCTTATTATTTCAGGCAGAACCCCACCCCCCTCAATTAAATATTTTAGGGAGAATGACATTGTCAAATTTATGTTCTTATTTTAGTAAATGGGAAGTTAGAGTACATTTGTTTGATGTTGAATGAGTATTTTAATAGGAAAGTACTCAACTATGGAAACTACATCTAGAATAAATTGAATATATTTTAAATCATTTTAACATCATTACTTTTATAAAATTCTATAGAAAAAAGAAGGATTGTTAATTTATTATATACTAATGCAAATGTAGTTTTTCAGACCAAATAAAATAATTATTTTTTCATTAGTTTTAAATTTTTTAGAGAACGTTTAAAGCGAGAGCGTTAAAGCGTTTTAGAGAACGTTTAAATAGAACATAAACGTTTTCTGGCCTTAAAAACGTAATTTGAGAGTAATATTTAATTAACATATAGTCTATAAATAAATTTAAAAGTTCTGCATTTTAGTAAGCCATTTATTTCATTTCATTTTATTTTTATTAGTGATATTACTTTTTAACACGTAAGTTTCTTTATCAAAAATATAAAATTTTAAAAACATAAAATTAGTGTATAAACTCTGTAATTCAAATATAAATAAAATGATAAACTCTTCGAACAAGATACCATGTAATAGGATATTAAACTTGATTACATTTTAAATAAGCTTTTCCAGTAATTAAACATATTTATATTCGTAATAATGATATTACTTTTTAACACGTAAGTTTCTTTATCAAAAAAGCGAAGCCAGATTATGCCAAAAATGCGATTTCAAAGGAAAAGTAGCAAACAGTAAGCATATTAAAATAATTTCGACTAATAATGATTTAAATGTAGCAGTTTTTATTATTTAATGACTCACAAAATTATCTCATGGCCTATGTCTAAAGTTTAACAGCAAAAATTCTGAAATATTTGCTTTAAATTCCTTTATTTCTCAAGGCAATTAACAAAAAAACTCCACCTTAATAAAATTCATAACTACAATGAAAATTAAAACAGCTTAAAATGTATATATAAGAAAAGTGTTAAAATAATTAAATAAACGTAAACTCTAACGTATGTAAGAATGTTGCGTCATACGAAGTTTTATGGCAACCATAGTGTTTGTGACGGTCGGGAAATCCATGCGTCAGCTTCCTTTTACGAGAGCCTTAGCATCACCCTTGGAGAATTCGGCTTGAATTCCCTTCTGGTTTGCCCATATTTGGACCTTGCGCCAATAAAATCAACCAAACAACCTTACAGGCGGCTAGATCCTGCACCCTAAGAAATACGCGTTCGTTCTCTGATTGGTTGGTTACATTATTCGTTATTAGCGCTGCCATCTATACGAAAAGAATTAAACTATAAACGATAATTATATTTTGATTATAAAAGTATAAATTATATCAGCCACATGATTTTCTAATATATTTATTTACATAAATATTTATTACAAACTCATTAAGTTTGTTTATTAACTAATATAAACATACTGTTTCAATAGAATATTTTTATTATTTCGAAAGAATATCTTGTAAAAAGTGTTTTTTATTTTTATTGAAAATTTGAGTATGTACTTTCAAAAATTATTAAAAATATCAAAGAAATCATATATGAAAACTATTTAACTTATATTTCTTACTTATTTTTTTATAATATTTTTCTACAATTTTACACTGATTTTTTTACCATGTTATATTTAATAAAGGAAAAAAATTAAATTAAACTTATATTTCTTACTTATTTTTTATAATATTTTCCTAAGATTTTACACTAATTTTTTTACCTTGTGTATATTCAATGAAGGAAAAAAATTGATTAGAAATTAAAATTTAGTTTTGTATGTTTGTTTTATAAAAAATGCACTAAGATTGAAACTTGAATTTACAATTATTATTAATATTTTGTGTCACTGTGTTTATTATTAGTTTTATATTGGTAATTATTTATTTAAACTGTAAAATAAATATTAAGTAATTGTTAGCAATTAAGTTTAGCTGAAATGAAAACAAATGTAATTATTATATGTTAAACTAGTGCCTTTTTTTAATATAACTTATGTACGTTTCTTACATTGCGATCAAGTACATCAATTTATTTTTGTCTGAAATGAATGCACTAATCACATTTATGATCACCTATTTTAATGAAAGACAACGTGATCGGGAATGTACCGTAATTTTGAAAATAACTTTAAAAATTTCTAAATAACCGATAGATGACAGCACTAGTAACAAATATTGTGACCAATCAGAGAACGAACGCGTATTTGCAAGGGTGCAGGATCTAGCCGCCTGTAACAACCTTCTGGTTTGCTACTGGCCAAACTTAACCTAAGCATTATTAGTCTTTTTAACGCCATGCTTTGCTCAATAAGCAAATCTTGCACCATAACAGAATCGCTATCGCTAACTTGAATTATTTGGCAAGGAATTTGGCGAAAATTCGACTTATAACGGGTATGAAAAGTTTCTTAGTTCTTTACTATTTCGTAAATTTCTTACATTGCTTACTATTAGAATCAAATATTATTTCAGCTAAAAAATTTTTACGTTTCTCTAATCATATGAAATACCAATAATATAATTATGTTGTTATATAGTAATAATTAACCAATGTATGATTTTGTTGTAAATAATTGTTTTTATTAGAACTTTAATCGGTTTTTTTTTTTCAATTATTGTTTTTTGTTGAGCGAGTAATTATCAATTAAAACTTATAATCTCTGTAGATCCATGTTTCTCCTTTTTATTGGTGAAAATTAATACATTTTTGAAAACAGGATTCAGTGTAAATTTTATAAGCAATCTAGTTCTAAAAATAATATAAAAGAACACTTTTCTCATATTTTTTTTCTCCTTTTTCATAATAAATCCTTTAACTTTATTGTTAATTGCATTATTATTTTGTTTATTTATTTATTTATTTTTGCATTGACTCAATTTCTCTAACAATTGAAAAGATGTTTATAAATATTTATCATTTTAAAGTCATCACTATTATTTTTAATTTCTTTGCTTACCAAACATTACTATTTTACAAAATTATTTGCAAATATTTTTTATATGTGCACTGGAAAGTATTAAAATAACAAAGAATAAAAATATAGTTCAAATGAATTGTGATTAAATTAGATTGTAAAACAGAATTCAAGTTCGCTTTCTTAAAATAATCATATACTTGTTCCAATAACATTCAACAATAACATTAGTTTAAAAAAATCTGGAATAGCAGTTCTTAAGACCTTGTCAATGACACTGAATAAATGATGTGTTAGTAGTAATGATTAATAATGTAACTCATACTTAACCATCAATATTTATGATATTTATCATTTTGGAAAAGTTTTGTATCATAAAAAATTATTCCATTGGAATACCATAAAAAACATGTTATACTGAAGAAGTATTCAACCTATTTAATATAAAATGCTGTCGATTTTATTGAAGCAAGGAATATATATATATATATATGTGTGTGTGTAATAAAGGAATAATTATTATTACGGACTTTTAAAATCACCATTAAATAAAAATTTGAAATATCTGTATTTTATATTGTTACATTAAAATTGTAGCATGGTGTAATTGGAAATGCGAGATGATCTAACAAATGATATTTAAAAAATAAATTGAAATTTTGACACAATCAAGAGAAGTGTATTAATTAGTGCTGAAATAGGCTATTGACTGTTTTTTGTCATTAAAATCTGTTGCCTTGTACCAGATAACTTATATTATTCATTGAAAATAACAGATAAAATATTTTCAATTCATATTCCAATGATTTTTTTCTATACATAAATTTAAAGTTTTCATTTTTAACAAATAAAAATGAAACAAAATCAAAAGCTTATTTTTTTTAGGGTTATATTGTAAATAAGTTTTTACAATTCATAGATTTCACAGTTAATTATTAAATTAGTGAAAAGAGTTAATTTCAATTTGCATGGTTACATAACTAAATTGGTGTAATAATTTCATGATTATAGAATCAAGAAATTTCAGCTTTTCTTTTGATATCATGATAATACTTAACATGTCTCATAACTCTTCAGTGTAGAGAATTTTTATGTTTAATTTTTTTTCAATACTTTTGCTTTTGTTGAAAGTTTCATAGGACAATGTGATGTTATTAATTTTGCAATTTTATATTGAACATACCTTATGATTTCTTTCTCTGTTATGAAGGTTTATCTGTTATCAAATGATAAGAATTTCATTATGTTACCCTCTTAATAAATTGTTGATGTATCAATTAATTTATTCTATTATATATATTTTTTCAAGTTTAAGAATTAAATTTGTAATTAATTTTTAAGCTTTTTCCAAAACAAAATGAGATAAATACAATATTATTATGGTTGTGTTTACCTCTACCCAGCTTATTAGCTTGCTAATAAATATTACAGAAATTTTATATTTTACTACTATTTAAATTTTTGCTAGTTATATGTTCAACTTTCCATTTGCTTTTAGTACTATTTATCGCGTGATTGGCATTTTAAATTTATTGTTTGTAAAATTTCTAAATCTGAAAAATATTTATAATATGGATATTAATTCAATGTAAATTTTTTAATTGAATTAATTTTTTAGTAATCATTGTTATATTGCTAATAATATTCTTCTAAATGTATCCTTATATCCTTTCAGTGCGTCATATTCTGATTTTTTATCATATTATTTGATCTAAATATATTTTTTATAGGAATCAAATGACAGTGCTAACGATGAAACGAATACTCTTCTCTTTTCTTAGTGTTCAGCGATTTTCAAGAATGTTCACAATTTTTTCCATTCAAAGCTTACAAAATAATATTAAGAACTTTTCTAATACTACTTCAGATTACAGTAAAAAAATCTCTGATGATGAAAGTAAAAAAGTGTCAGATGGCGATATAAATTTTCCAATTCCACCAAATGAAAATGATTGCTGTGGAAGTGGTTGTGCTAACTGTGTATGGTTAAAATATGTTACTGAAGTAGAATTCTTCTATAAAAACAATAATGTTAAGTTACAGGAAGCTATTAATATGATACCATCAGGTTTTGTCAGAGAGTTTGTGAAAACAGAGTTTAAGCATCTTATGTCAAAATGATATCTTTCAACAGAATTTAGAGATTTTAACAAATTTTACTTGATAGAATTTTGCTTATAATACACAATATATATTACCTATACTAGGAGATATCCAGCTATTTTAGTTTATTTGTTCAATTATATAGAGTATTTTAGTTAAAAAACTTATTTATGTTAATGTTTTGAAACACTTTGTTTAAAGCATTGAACTAAGTCAGTCTATGTGACACTATTTCTCTTTTCTATATATTAAGTTTTACTGAAATCTAGTAATAAATTATTTTCTGTTTTAATGCTGAATCCTCTTATTTTACCTAGAAAGGATTTCATGTATAAGCAAAGCAGTGCAGTTATGTGTATTTAAATAACATTATGTTTTTCATTTGTTATCTCAGACAATACCACACCAACCTTGAAAAAACCCAATCTGGCTTAAACTGCATGGTCAAACATTACTTTTTTTTTCCTTTCTGAATAAATAAAGATTAAGTTAATCAGACTAATTTTTCTGTCTCTATTTTTAAAGGTTTAAATTATGTTAAAAGGTTTGCATTGTTTTCCATCAAAATGGGAAAGGCATGTCATTCTTAATAAACAAGTATCAGAATAACAATCCAGATCTTGACACATGTTTTTAATAGGCTTATTTCATCAACATCAGTTTATGCAAGTTTGGCTTATGTTTATTAACATTACTCATGAATAATTTTTTTTAGCTAATCATAATTTTGTTATGTTAAAATTGTTTTGTATTCTTCATTGATGAATTTTAAAATTTGAGATTTACCAAAGTATGAGAAGCTTTATTTTTATTTAAGTAAAAAAAGATATTACTTACCCAAAAAAAAAAAAAAAAAAAAAAAAAAAAGAGTTAATCATACTCTGCAATAAAAACACAATTTTAATCCAAAATGGTTTTGTTGTCATTGATCTTATTGAGAAATTAAAAGTTAATGGACACAAGCTTGGTTTTCTAGGTCATTCATTTCATTTGCCATTATTGTACAATTTATTTAATTATAGTATCAAGAATTAGCATCTGTTTAGTTAATTTAACTATTAGTGTTATTTTGATGTTTGTATATGAAAAATTAGATTAACAGTATATAAAAAATTAAATTGTGCCAATATGGCAATAATCACATTAATATGATGCCAAAAATAAGAAACTTACTTTTAATGGAAAAGTACTATTATTTCTATTGCCATGTCCTGTGAATATTACTTACTATTTCTTTTTCTCAGTTTTATCCATGAGATCTATAATAAAATTTATTTAAACTTTCAAAAGCTTTTTTTTTCATTTTATTTATTATTTCAAATTGCTTTTTATTAAAAATTGTTTATAAAAAAGGTGTTAAATGATTTTCAAAGATAACATGTCATTTTCATAATTTAATTCATTGTATTAAATTAGTTCATGCAATTCACTTCAGTTTATGCCAGTTTAATATCATAATTACCAATTTGCAGTATTTTTAAGTTGATGACAAAAGCTATATGAGACTTTCAAATAAGTGTTTCAAATTTAACTCCTTTTTGTAAAGTTTAAAAAAAATTAACTAATTTGCTTTTCAGCACTAGTTTTGTTTTTAAGTTAATATTTTATTCTTAATAATAACATAAGTTAGTGAAAGAAAATAGTGAGCAACATTGTTTTAAAAAGTGTTCTGATAAATTTAAATTTTCATGTTGTGAAATTTTAGGTTTTTACTTCCCACTAAAATTTAAACTGAATTCTCTAAAGTCATAATGAAAAGACTTTCAATTCATCTTTCACTATAGAAGCAAAAATTTGTTCTTACTACAATTTATATTGAAATTAGTATTTTGAAAATAAGATTTAGAAACTACTAGTAATAAAAATAAAATAAAATAATTTTTACTGAATATAAAATTTATATTAAAAAAGTAATAGTTTAATTAGATTTGTGAAAATAATAATATTATACATCAATATATGTACATTCTTGTTGAAACAAAAGTTTTCCATTAAAATAGTTCTAAATAAAGGTAAATATACAAAAGCTGAACCTTTAGTGCTGCTAGTAATCAACACTCAAATCTATGATTTTCTCTCAACATTTTGGTAGTTTTTAAAGATGTTAGGCCCAGAAACTTGATGGTTATAAGCCCACAAAATCAGAGCAACCTCATTGTTAGGCATCCTGTATGGAATTCAAAGATAGCACTAATAAAATGTAACTGCAGTAGTGAAAAAAGGTAGAAGTTTGAAGGATGGTCATATGGTGAGTGTGGCAAAAGAACCTATTCACGTCTGTTTAGAGTCCAGCTTGTGACTGCAGACACATGTGGTCTTGCATTATCTTCATGAAACTGTACCTTCTTGTGCTGGAACTCAGTTCGATATTTGGATTTGATAGCAGCATCAACACAGACTAGCATCTTGCTGTACACTTCATTGTTGGTGGTTTTACTTTTTTCCAGATACTCTTTGTGGACAATACCACAATAATCCCATCAGATACAAAAAATAATCTTTTTGTTGGTCAATTTGTTCATTTCAATACTTCAACAGGCTCATCAGGTGCAGATCAACTCCCTTTTCAGCTTGTGTTAAATTGATCCACTTTTTATCATAAATGACGATCTGGTTAAGATTTTTGTCATTGTGTTGATCTTACAGGTGATTAATTCAGGCCTAAACGTATTTGTCCTTATCTGCTTGAGTCAGCTCATGGGGCACCCAATAATTGAATTTGTGAGCCAAATTTATGTGATGCATAGAACAACTAATGGACATAGTACTAACATCTAATTCCATAGAGTTAGATGTTAGTGCAAATCTTGAGTGATTGAATGCTAATTTTCTTCCCCAAGTTCTCACTGGCAGACATCAGCAGGTTAGCCAGTGTGTTCTGCTTCTTGAATGGGCACAGCTTGTCCTTTTTGGACATTGCGCCATAAAACCCAATCAACCAACCTGCTTCTTAAATGTTATAGTCCTTTTTTCTGAACTTTCAGTGACAAACTTTTACAGTGTTATTAAATAGTAGTACCTAATGTTGTATACATGATTTAGTAACATTCTATACTTTCTGTAACATAACTGAAATTTCCAGTTCTGTTACAGAACTGACTTCACTTTCTGTAACAGAACTGGAAGTAAATGATGGTTCAAATCTGATAATGGGATAATTCCATTTCAGTCACCTTGTGCTTAATGATAACATTATGTTTTTACAAATCTCACAACAGTGTGCTAAAGTTTTCTTTTCAAATGCCAAAAATCGTCTAAAAATATAAATATGCTAACATAACTCTTTTCAAATAATATTAACAGTGGTAGTAAACTTTTATCATAACTTGATATATATGTAAGATTGAACATAATGAATCTTTATTCTTAATTGACTTAAAGAATGTAAGAGAATGCAATTTAATTACATTTCAAATTAATTTTTTTGAAAATTATTTATTAAATCCTATTTTTTTAATTGTGTTTTGAATTTAATTAAAATTGCATTTTAAAATTTTGAACATTGATACCTTTAAGTTTTCAATAAAGTTTTGTGTTTTTTTAAAAGAATAATTTTTACATGTTAAGTAATTATTTTTCAAGAAATTGCTAAAAATTTATTCCTATTAAATTTTTTAATTAATTATAACTATGATCTTGCATTTGCTCATATGGTTATTTGAAACAAGATATTTTCAAAGTATCATTTCAATATTAAGATGAGTCTGAAAATAATTGTTTTGGTATATCAGAGTGGTAATTCAGAGCAAAAACAAGTTTCCATACTTAATAAATAGCTATTAGTATGATCTAATCTTAGTGAATGATTGATTGCATAGGAAAAGTGTCTTATTTGTCTTTGTCAACAAAGTAGTCTGGCTATTTAATTTCAAATAAATATTTTTCAGTAATGCATCAAGAAACGCTTTTTTGATAACATATATTTTTATCATTAATAAATATATCTGTAGGTCACAATTTATAAATATATGTAGGTAAATTTAATAATTTGAATAATCAGGGAGAGAAAAATAACATTAAAATGCCACTGTGGCTTTAATTCAAATCTAATTTTTGAAATGGTCAATTTTTGATGGTCTAAATTTTAAAATGGAAAATTTAAATCATTAGCTTATTTCCAAACCAAATTTTCTGCAACATATTCTTAATGTAAAATAAGCTGCTATAATTAAAAAAGTTTTATTCAATGAAAGTAAGGCATGTGTAAGTATAATAGACATAATAACTGCATATAGAATGAAATTGCAAAATCAGTGGTGTGATAAGCCCTCTTCTGGAGGTCATACTACTATAACTAAAAAAATCAACCACCCAACTCTCCAAATGCCTTTAGACAGCATGGAAAGAACATACGTGTTTGAAAGACCATTTGAGGTAGTTTTTCCTACCAGAGAAGAATGGAAAAACAGCACGATTGAAATAAAAAGCAATGATCTTATCTGGTTTACTGATGGATCAAAAAAAAAAAAAAAAAAAGGCAACCTCTCAGGACTGGGGGTCTGTGGCTTGGCACCAAGATTCAGTCTTTATAAACGGCTTGGGGAACATGCCACTGTCTTTCAGGCGGAGGTTCTTGCTATCACCAACTGTCTACAGATAAATTTAAAGAAGGGCTACCAAGGTAAGTGTATTCTTATTTTCAGCGACAGTCAAGCTGCATTGATGGCTCTCTACTCATTCCAAGTCAAATCAAAAATTGTAATGGAATGTAAAAATCTCCTTAAGGAACTGGCAAATGGGAATAAAATTATTCTTATTTGGGTGCCAGGGCATATAGGAATAGGAGGTAATGAAAGAGCTGATGAACTTGCAAAACAGGGATCCTCTTTCAATCCAATAGGAATGGAACCCTTTTGTGGGATCAACATGAAGACTACAAGGAAGGCCATTCAAAAATGGGAAAAACAGGAGATGAACAAAGTTTGACGTAACTCTCCTGGACAGAAACATGCAAAAAGTATGATTTTCAACTCATCTGAGAAAATTGCATCTGAAATTCTTAGACTCCCAAGATTGAAGATTCAAGCAATTGTAGGCTTCATTTCTGGGCACTGTCATTTCAGGAAACACCTTCATACAAAGGGACTTTTTAAACAGGAACCAATTTGTAGGAAATGCCACGCAGGGGTAGAATCAGCTCATCATATCCTATATGAGTATATCCTGAAATTTTAAATTGACTTTCAGAAAATAGAAAATGGGTCTCCTAGAAATTTTTAATTTCTTTAGGCATATTTTTTAGGTAGAAAATTTCAAATTTCATGAATTGATTTACAGTTGAAATTTCTAATGAAATACATCAAAAAGGTACTAGGAAAAAAAAAATTGTGAAAACAATCTATAGAATTTTTAAGCAGCCCATTAAATTCTATTGAAGCAATAAAAAGGTGATTATTTTGGAAATTATATGTATATGTAAACTCTGGTCACAATAATTAAGATTATTCTTTCTAGAGTATCATTATGAATTAGAAATCGTTAATTTCTTTTCATAACTATGATAAAGTTTAATTTAACTACTACAAAATGTTTTTAGTAATTAAATCAATGAATGGTACAGAATTAAATAAAAAATATTCTATTCATTTTTCTATACATCTTAATGTTTTATGAAAATTAGTGGTGGTGAATATGGGCATATTAGGTTCTTAAATGTAAGACCTGTTTCTGCTCTGTTTTTTTAATCTTTATTTTAGTTTTTTAAACTATTTTCTTTGAGTTTTACCTATTTGTCAATTCTAGTTTCTTTATTTTTTCATTGTTTTACAAATTTATTGGCTGAAATGAATTCCCTTGTTCTTTTCCTATCATAAAAAATTAATATGTTGTAATATAGCTTAGATTTATTTGTATTTAAATGTAATAAAGCAGTTTCCTTTCTAAATAATAAATGTATGTTTCATGCAATGGTATGATCATTAAATAATATTGATTAAAAAAAAACTAGAAATAATTTAAATTGCAACTTTGTGTAATTAATAATTGCATTTGTTTTTCATCTTTGTAATTTCTGTTTTGTTTAAGTATTCTGATTTTAACAGAAGTTGTTTATTGTCATCTTTTAAATTCACAGTGAATTAGTAGATAGGTATCATGAAAAGAAACTTTAAAAACTAAAAATATTATTAAAAACAATATTTCAGTTATTAATCTGAAAATTTTTGATTATTTAAATGAAATTGTTTCAATTGTAGCCTTATTTAATACTTTTGTAATAATTATACATTTTTAAGTTGTATACTTATTAATGTTTACATACAATTGCCACTTTCATCATTCGCAAGTTAAAAATACTATGTAATTATAAATATATTTGTGTGGCTATAAAAAATATAGAGTGTTATTTGTAAAATGTTTGCTTATCAATATTTCCTAGAATGTATTGCTCCTGGAAGTTGTTTCTTAAGAATCAGTGTAAAACCAACTTATTACTTGCATAGTTGTACATCATCAAGTATTATAAATATCAGTACTAGTTATATTTCATAATTCACAATATTTATTATGACATATTTTATGATAAATGTTGGAATACATTGGTTTTTAAAAGTCAATAAAACAGCGATAATTTTAAATAAACTTTGTAAAGTAAATAAGTTGTTTTTTTGTATTTTTAGAGAGTTAATGAAATATATTACATGTATTTAATGCAATATATTACAGCTCTATACTTAACAAAATGTTACTGTATCAAAATGTATATTTCTTAATCATTAATAGTTTATATTGAAATGTAGAAAGAAAAATTAATGTAAGAAAAGAGTTAAATTCTATTCATAACTTAATTAAAAACTGGTAAATCAAAAAATAAATACTGGAAATTAATATTTACTTGAAAATATTTACCATTCAGAACAGTTTTCTTCTCCAATAATTTCAGATTTATTTTCTTCTGAAAGAAATATTTTGCTGAATACTTTTGAAAAGCTAGACTGAAGCTAATATTTAATAAAGCATAATCAGTTAAAAGTAAAATAAAAATATTTCTTCACAGATGTTCAAAAAAATATTCAAATTTTATTTTTGTAGACAATAAAATTGAAATTTATTAAAAAATATTAAATCATTTTATGAAATTAAAAATATTCTAGACTTAAAAAAATATCATTTTCAGTTTTTCTGTTAAAAAATATTATGTCCTAAATGTTTATTTTATTTTGAAATAAAATAGTTTTAATTATAGTTTGGATAAAAGTATAAACAATATTTATTAAATCAAAAGCTTAACAATTTTTTAAATATCTCAAATTTTACTAACATAATAGACAAAATTAGGCATTTCTAAATTTTCTTAGTATAACTCAACATTATTACTTTGAAAAATTAAATGCTTTTAAAATTTCATCTAATGAAGAAAAGCAAATAAAAAAATGTTTATTATACTTTAACAGTATGATTGAATTTGCCAGCAGTTTGGATGGTTTACCAGAATGCAAAATTAGTAGAAACGATAGTAACTCCTGCAGCTACAGTGACAAAAAGAGCAATTTATTCCAGACTTCTCTGCCACACTTCATCAATGATGATAGCTAGAGAGTAGTCTCTTAGCAAACCATTACCACAATTTTCATTTGTTCAAAGGACTAAAAGCCATGCTAGTCAGGACAACAATCAAATACTCTCAGTTGAGAAAATCAAAACATGATAAACGCTTTGTGCTTTTACATTACTTTTCTAACAGCATAATCTTTGGCCTTAAAATGTCAGAAATATATTGATTGCTGTGAAAATTACCACATTATCAAAACTAAAAATGTGTATGTTATATACCCAAATTCGAGTCCATACCATATGAGGAAGCATGTGAATGAATCTTTGTTGTTACCCAATTAAAGGAAAAGTGAGTGTTTGAATACTGTTTATTATAAAAAATAAATTATTTCTTGTGTCCAGTGAGCCCTTTTATCCCATATTCTAGTAAAACCCAACCTCTAGTTATGAGGATTGTTTATTAGCAATACATACAGTCACACAAATTTCATAATGATAAACTCGAAAGAATTAATAAAAAATATAATCAAATATTTATTGTAATCATTTAGTTCCAAATGGGAAAATAAATTATTTACTCTAAAATATAAAGGAAATATATCAACAAAATATTTGTCATATGTATCATTTGGTAAAAAAAAATAATTCAATCAATAAAAATATAGCATGGTTATATATTCACTTTTATTCATATCAAATCAATTAATGTTTATGAAATAATGTATCTTATACCAATTAATGTTAAGAATGTTCTTTAAAATTTATTCTATTTTGATCTTATACATATAATTATTGAATCTAATATTTTTATTGACACTAAAAAATGAGAGATTAAAATTTAATTTTTACTGCACAAAATCTTGTAACTCTATTTTATATATTTATTATTAACAAGTTTTGACTACATATTGCAATATTAATGAAGTGTTTTAATGCAATAATTTGTGGTTATCTTATCGAATCAACTTTTTTTTAGGTTTTGAATTTTTGTTGAATTCATCATCGTTTTTTCATAAATCTAATTTTGTGTATATATTAATTTTCATTTTTCTTAATCAGGAGCTAGCAACATATATAATATATAAAGAGAGTGAATACTTTTATTATCTTTATATTTGAATGCTTATTTTTATTTGTTTTCATCCTCTATCTCGATTTAATTTAAAAACAAATATTTCCTATTAAAAATATAACAAGAGATTATTTCCATAATTATTATTTTTAAATAGTTTTAAATTTATACAATTATAATAGTAATTTACATTTTATTAAATTTATCAAAAAAGTATGTTAATTTTTAAAGTATATCAATTTTTTATATAATTATATCAGTTTCATAAACTGTTATTTATTATCAAAAACATGATTATTTTTTTTCATAAAATCAGAAATATTTATTGAAACTACTTTTGGTGATTCTATTCTAATATAACTTCATATTTTAATATCACTGCTTTGTTATCTTGAGTTTAAAAAAATATCATTAATATTCATAAACAATTTTATAATTTCAATTAGTAATTTTGTGGTATAAGGCAATTTCTATAAAAAGTGGAATCTTTTCCCTCTTTTTAATAATTAATTTCTTTCCTTGTAGATCTTGTGAAAAAGCAACAAAAATTGTTTTGAAAATTTATAGAATGTGGCGTCATTTGACATTTGATAGGAATTATAAGTCACTGTTTCTTATTGGTTTATCTTCAAGAATATCTAATAATTATCAGCGATGTCAAAAATATTCAACTGATACTTCTAACATTTGTACAACAACCCAGACATTTGACTGGTCAAAACTGAATTCTAAAAGATCAAGCAGGATGGAATTGATGAGTTTAGAGATTCAAAAAGTTCCTAGTCAACAATCTTCTTTAAAGTCTAATCAACAAAATTGTAAGACAGATGTCTTCCTTCCAGAAAAGCCTGAAGAGTGCTGTGGAGAAGAATGTGAAGGTTGTGTATGGTTATTGTATGTTAATGAAATCATATTCATTTATAAAGGTAATTCTGCTAAAGTAGAAGAAGCATTAAAATGCATCCCTAATAGGACAATCCAACAATATGTCAGAGAAAGTATAGAGGACATAATGAAACAATATAAATAATAAAATAAAAACATCCAACTCTTTTTAAAATTGGAAATAAAACAATTCAGATTTTCAATATTTAAAATATAAATAGGTAAACATATACATGCAATATCTCAAAATGTCCTTTTAATTTGTTTTTTTTTTTTTGTGTCAATCCTATAATTTTGTGCTGTAGCATACTAATCTTTTAAAATCAAAATTTGCTTATACAAAATATAAGTTATATTCATTAAGCTGCTGGATGTGTTGAAGCAGTAAATTCTTTTAATGAATGTATGTATAGCATAAAACTGTCCAAGAAAACAATCATAGGCTGTAAAATCCAATGTTTGATAATGCTCTTTTTTTTTTAATTATTTGAATAGGATCCCCTAATTTAACAAATAGTATGTCTGAGATAACAAATTTTATTTATTGCATAGAATTTTATTGATATTTATCAAAATAAAGATAACATATGAAATATTTTCCTTAACAGAGACAGAATTAAGCAAGGAAAAGTAGAACATGAAATTATAATACAAATATTTTTGTGTTTTATCGAGAAAGAATCGTATGAGCTAAACTTGGCTGGAAGACACATTTAAATATCCATGTATATGATAAAAATGTATTTTTTTTAGTTGTATGATGTATGAGTATCCAAAATATTGATATTATATTAATTATTTGTAAAGAGTGCATATTTATTTAAATTTTTGTTAAAATGAATGTGTAATAATTTTACGAATTAATATGTCTGGTGTAATGTTATGTTGTATATCTTCAATTTTATTCAAAATATATGTTAATGCATTTATTCTATTTATATTATTTTTGGAACATTAGTTCTTTTTTATAACTAGTCAAATTTTTCAAATACAATTGATGTTAACATTATAATGATATTATTATACAACATGTTGCTTAAAAATTAAATTGGAAATTAACTTTACAACAAAACATTTTAAAAAATATTGTGAAATGATTTTTTATAAAAACTGATAAAAGTTGGATTGCATAAAATGAAATGATTAGTGCAAATCAAAATTCGGAGTTTAATTTTGTATGTTATTTAGATTATAATTTAATTTAAATTAATTAATTTTTAAACTGGTGTTTTGCTTGTTGATATATAAGAATAATATATATTCTAATGAAAATGTTAAGGACTAATTGAAATTTATATTCAAATTATAAAAATAAATTATTTATGTAAAAAGACATTTCATTGTTTGATTGGAACATCTATATAAATTGCTTGAATGCATTAAATTAGACTTAAACAGCAGGA
Organism: Latrodectus geometricus; assembly: GCA_026290005.1. Lineage (NCBI taxonomy): Eukaryota > Metazoa > Arthropoda > Arachnida > Araneae > Theridiidae > Latrodectus > Latrodectus geometricus. The sequence goes on from JAPDSC010119272.1 coordinate 28,093, forward strand.
ATTAGATTCTATACTGTATGGAGAGATTTCCATACTACTGAAACAATCATAACACAATTTTATGTTAAGCATTTTTTTTTATAATTATTTTTCTAGAATGCCCATGAAGT
>JAPDSC010119274.1:3618-14291 GCA_026290005.1 Latrodectus geometricus
ATATATATATATATATATATATTAGAGAGAGAGATAGACACAACAATATTCTGGCTAGGTCGTTACAAGGTGTATGACGTCACTCAATATACATTAATAGTAGTATTATTAATATTAATTTATACACTTTCGTTCATTTAAGCTAGACTGTGATGTTAAAATTACCCTAACATCAAAGCTAAACGATGTGTATTACTTCACTCAATCTACATAAATATTAGTATTGTTAATATTAATTTATAGACTCTAGTTCATTTAAGCTAGACTGTGATATTAGAATTGCCCATCAATACTAAGGGCGTCAACCTATGTTTAAAAATTCCTTATTTGTTATTTTATGATTTGTTGTAAATAATTATGTCGTTTAAAATGATTGGAGTTTCACAAAAAATAAAATATATTTTAAGAAACAGTTTGTTGTCATGAAAGGAATTTTAAGAAAATCATCCCTGCAACAGTAAATTTTTTTGGAAAAATATGCAAATTTAAATTTATTTTTTGACGTATAAATATTTTCTCTGTGAAGATTTTTTGAATGTATACAATCAAGTCTATTGTTAACAATTTAAATAATTTTTTTATTGGATGATCATAGCTTTCACTGAATTCTATTATTTTTAAAATTAATATAACATTTAGTAAACACTTAAAGTATTTTGTATACTTTACATACTAACAAAACATTTTAAATTTTATGTAAAAATGTATATAACACAGATAATTATCGTAAGATATTTGAAAATACTTTAGATATTATGAAAACTTTTTTTATATCATATAGAATGAATAAAATAAAATTCTTAAATGCTATCTGAAATATGTTTTATAGACTATCAAAACAACACACAATAAATTTCTTCTAAGTCTCTCAATTAAATGTGACACTGTAAATTTTAAATTCTTTTAAAAAAAACAACCAGAATATATAATTACAGTTGTTACACCGATAAGGTTAACGGAAGTATATAAAACTACAAAACTTTGCTACAAAAATTATTTAATACTAGCAATAAATCTGAAAATATATTAGACAGAACAAGTAAAATAAATCCAGCTTAATAGACGCTTCACATAATGATAGCTCCTAAGTAAACTCGGGAAAATAGGTCATTTGGATCACAGCCAATAAATATTTTAATGGTCGTCATAACATTTTAAAAGAATTTATCTAAAAATTGTCTATTAATATATATCAGCGAAACTTTGATGAATGTATAATTACTTAAATTCAGAAATAGATATTTCAATAATTTATCAACATATTTAGTCTGGCTGATTTGACCTTTAAATACCTCAGAGGAAAAAGTGATGCTATTTGCTTTATAAAGCATAACATGTGTTCAATATAATTATGTATATGCATTATAGTGTGCTAATTTTTATTCATCCAGAGTTATTTATGACTGTATTTATTGTTTAATTATCGTAAATCGTAATTATCGTTTTAAATAAAAAATGATCAGTCATAGTAAAAACTAAATAATTATTATTTTTCTTTTTATTTACAAATTTATATTTTAAAATATTGGAAAAGCGATAAAACAATGATTCCCTGAACGAACGCTGCATGATTTTATTGAAAATAAATAAAAAAATTTTACGTACTTTACGTACTAATTATATAAGCAAAAAATATTCACCAAAGTAGTTTAACCATTTAGAAATTTCTTTGCAACTTCTTCCGATTTTTAAGATATTTAACAATCGGAATTTTTCTTTGGTAATAAATTACCTTCCTCAATGACATTTATTTAGGATAAGCATTTCTCACATTTTAACCAAAAAACAAATAATGATTACAAATGTCCTCTGATTTAATATTTTAACAAATTTAATACTTTTAATGTAGATTAAGCTTTTTTAATGTGTCTTGATTACGTAAATCAGTTTTTATTATTAGTGTTAAAAATAAAACCATACATGAATATGTACACACACATTGTTATTGTTTATCTTTTAACCTATGTATGATATGCGTTTTCATCTTTTTGAATGCTTATTATAAAGTGCGATGAAAATATGCTCTAATGTAGCTCCAGAAATTTATTATATTTACAGGATTTATTATATTTGACTGATTTAAAAATACTAATAAAATACCACAAACATACGCATTGTTGATAAAATTTGCGGATTATGTTAAATTACTTTATAATCTTGATTTTTGATTTATAAAGTTTTATTTCCTCCATAATATCTTTTTAAAGTTTCTTTTCTCTTTCTAATTTCATAAAAATTTATTTTAATTAAAAATAAAAATCATAATAAAAATAATTTAGTAGAAATAAATTTTAATAAAGTCACTAAAAATAGCTTAGTCTTTCATCTGTACATTTCCCAATATAATTTCAACAAACTTTACTGAAAGGCTTAAAACAAAACTAATTACTAAAATCCAATTAACTCTTTGTGAACACTTAACTTTTACTAATTAAGTGAAGAAACTGCAACATTAATTTGTAACAAAAGTAGGACCATTTAATTATTTCTTTTAGATTTTCCTTACAAACAAAACGGTTATAGATTTAGTTAAAACAAAGATGAGTTCTTTAGGTTACTGAAAACTGCATGTTGTAATTAATTAAAGAACTGATATCCCCAGAGAAATTTCCTGTGTATCCAACCATCTGTAGCCTCAATAAAAGATAAACAGCCCTGATTTGTCTTGAATTGTTTTTTATAAAAATCACACTTTGCATTCAATTTAGCGTGTCAATTAAGTCATACCATTTACATTCCTTAAACATTCTATTTGGAGCACAAATGTTACAAAAAATATTCTAAGAGGTTTAATTTTAATTATACATACAATATGTATTCAAAATGTGCTACTTTGTTCAAATAAAAATAATTATTTTTCTTATTTTCTATAATGTTGAGATATTACTGTTAAAAATAAAAACGATTAAATTGTTTAATAAATTATTCCAAAATAAATATTGTATGTAAAATAAAAAGATGAGCAAGAACATGTTGGAAATCAGGACAATATTAATTTATTATTTTAAGACAATAGTGATTTTTAAACTTTATATTTTGATTAATAAAAATATCTTTGTTGATTAATTAGATATCATAAAATGATCAACCAAATATGGCGATTTCTTTAATATAATGAAATTCTTTAGGCATGATTAAAGAAAATAAAAAAAGGAAACGGTTTCATCTATTCAAAAACTTAGCAGTGTTAAAATTATTTTCTTCAATTTAATAGTAATTAAATATGTAATCATTTTTATAAAAGAATATAAAAATAAAATTAGCTGATGAGAGATAGAATTTGTTTTCACTTTTTATAATTCATAAAAATAAAATGAACAGTAATATAAAAATAAAGCAAATAACTTAGAGCCAGTTACGAGAAACATTTATTTATACATTATAACGAATGTCAGAGAAGTTTAAATACATAAAATTAAAAACATTTTAGAAAAATTATTATTTTTGAGTAAATTGAACTACTTTGTTCAACCACAAATTATGAAGAAATTTCCACATTAAAAATACCATATCCTTACCAAAACTTACAAAACATGTTCACTTACTGATTTTTGTACAAATATATTGGTTTTAATTCGAGTTAAATTTGAATACTTTATCGAAACTTAAACCTTGTCTAATTCATATTTGTGAAAAATATAAAATAATTTTGCAAGTCACAGAAAGTTTTCAAAATTTAATTTTTGTTTTCTCAAAATTAATAATACAAAAATGTTTAAAATTTGTGGAATTTAAACGCAATTAATTTATGAGTATGTGCACAAACAATTTTTCACAATTTTCATGAAATTACTAAGTTTACTTAAAAATACGTATGTACTTAAAAATCAAAATACTATGTAAGAAACTATAATATCCTGATAATTTTTAAAAGATTTATAATTGAGAAAATTGAGTAATTGACTTGTTAACTATACCTCAAAGAAACCTTCATAATAAATTATACTAATCTTTGCCAAAAATATTAGTATATGGTTAAAATTTCACAGTATTAAAAGTTTTAAACATATTTTTTTCAGAAGAATATATCTTGTGCAGATGGTATACTTTATACATAGTTTAATGTTCATTTCAAAATAAGATCAAACACTGCCTTTTGGTGCAGTGTATTTTGATGCACTTTTCCATCGTCCCATGATAGTTCATGCGAAACTTCAACATATGCTTTAGACAACATTTTAAAGAATACTTAAAGAGCTGTTAATGCAACACAGAAATACGTGCGCTGTAACTACTAAACAAGTATTTAGCACGGTTCAATAGTTTGTTGCGAAATCTTTGCCACATTTATTATGGTACTTTTGAAACTGAGTAAATTGCCTCTGAAGGTACGCAACACTGGTAAGTTGGAATTCAGGGCGAAGGAAAATTGTTGTGTAAGTTAAAAAGTTAATTACCATTAAAGCAAAGTTTTGTCTACCGTTCATTTTATATAGTTGAATGAGCACAGGAATCTTCGTGAAGTTACTAAAATTACAATTTTTCTTTGCGCAAATACTTTATAATGTGAATTTTCTTTACCTATCTAATATAGTTATACTATGTTGTATTTTCAAGCTTAATGTCAAATCACATATTATTTTTCTCTTTCAAAATCTTTTTAAAAAGCCTTTTTTCATAAATATTGTGAATAAATCAACTGAATATTGAACTAATCCTATAACAATATGTTATTAAAATGTAAACTAATCAAAATAAATAACATTATTTCATTTTCAAATATTTAAACTACGGCTCTATAATACATTTAAATAAAAATATTATAAATAATTAAAAATTATTCAAATTTACGTGTGAAATATTACATAAAGCTTATAAAGTTCAGGTTGAAAATTTTTAATAAATATTACTCCATTTTCATGGCCACAACTATTCCAAAAATTTATAATATTTTATCAATCTAAATATAGGTGTGCAAAAACACTATTCATAATATACTACAGAATTTTCAGTTTCTGCGTTGATGGTTTCTGCAAGATTTTTTTTTTCATTTTAACGTGTAGACCAAATTTAAAATCATATGTTTAAAATTAATACTTACCTAATAAAATCAATAATTAAAGGAGTTTATGTTTTATAAAAATATCTTCACATAAAAAACATTTTTCTGAAGTATTTTGAATATTCTTATTTTATATCTCTATGCCATTTATATATTGAGTTCCCTATTCAATTTTGAACTAATGATATTTATCATATGAAGTATTAATTTCGACGTGGTTACGTTTTCTATGTTAGTTTTTGTTTAAATTTTTAAAATCTTTCCTGCAAAATAAAAAAGTGATTACAAAAGAGATAATCTATCAATAAAAATCTTAAATTCAGTAATTATAATATGATGATCTTCATAAAAGATAAAAATAGATGAATTTTTATAAAAGATAAAAATATATCTGTTCCTCTTACCAATGATAATTTTCAGTGTTACTAAGAAATTAATTTACTGTAGTTAGTTAATTACAGATCAATTAATCTATTAACTACATTACAGATTATTTTGTTTTATCTTAGTAATTTACTGACCTGATGAATCTTGAGAATATTTTAATCAGAAGCACTTTTGAAACAATTTATTTATTTGATTAATTTGATAAAAAAAACTTGCAGAGCATTGCATTATTTAATATCAATTAAAAATCTGAAACTTTTTTCATTTGCTTATTATTGATTGCTATTGATTTTGATGAACTATTATATTATTAACATTAATATTTATTATTATAGCTCTTAAACTTGATATATTGCATGTAATTTAATCAAGTATTGTACAAACAAAAAAACTTAAGGAAAATAAATATGCTTTATTTTAGAATGAATAATTTTGAAAAAAGATTTGATGTAAATAAATAAGAACATTTTCTGAAATTTAGCAATTTCTCTACTTTTAATATTAAAAGAATTCTTTCCACAAATACGTTTCTATTTGGAGGAATATTTTAGAGAATCACAAAACATGTTGGCAACATATATATTGGTTTATTTGTATATTGCATATTTGAAAATAAATTTAATCTGCTTTTGTCTTATTGATTTAATCTTTTTCCTATGTTTTCTTCCCACCACAAGAAAATTGGATTTTGTATTTGAAGGAATTTAAAATATTGCTTAAAATAAATTTTCTGACTCAATCTAAAATATTTCTCTTCATGTGCATCTTTATCTAAACAAGAAGATACATTTATTTAAAGTATTGCATTGGTTAATATTAAGTATATTTTCCTATTTTCTTAGGAAAGTTTGATGTATTTGTTAAAAGAAATTTATTTTTTATCATGAATATTATATATAACATTTCTATAATGTTTTCACTAGTACTAGTAACAAACCATATATCAATTCATAAAATTAAAAAAAAGTGAAGAATAAAAATCTATTATATATATTATATAAAAAATTTAGAAGAATATCATTTAGTTTATTAACTTATATTAATACCAATCAAGTAATTCCTAGTTACTCAATATTTAAAATGAAAATTGAGTCTTGGAAAGATCAGAAGTAAAATATGTTTAACACCTTAAATCCTATTTGATAGATAAAATAAATTAATGTTTCAGATTTTTACAAGTAAGAACTGTGCTAACCCAAAGAATATTGATTAATTGTACTTATTTTAAGTTATAAAGTGTAGAAATTAAATGTAGATTTTGAATATGAAGTATTTATATAATATAATATTTGAACAAAATTTCAAAGTAAATATATTAAAAAATAGGTTTTCTTAGATGTGATTTTAACTTTATTTCATTATGTTTCAACTGCTTCTTTTAGCAAAAAGTACTTTTATCAATGAAATTATTTTTCTTCTTAGCTCAATTAGCATATTAAAGTCTTTTCTATAACATCATTTTACGAAAGTGTATAAGATACATACAGCTTTAAATTGAAATTTAAATTTAAATAAGAATTTGTAATTTTGTGCAAATTTTTAAGTAGCTGCATTGTCTTTTATAATTGAGTTTCGAAATCAATGTCATTGCTTTTGAGAGACAGATTTGTATCATCGAAAAATAATTGTGCCTATTCAAATCTAAATATTTCGGATGAAATACCTAAATTAATATGCATACCTATAAGTTCATTTATGTATTACATATGAGAACTCGTTCTTCACTGTTTTCTTTTTTAAAATTTGATTTTATATCAAAAAAATCATTATTTAGATATTGATATTAATAAATTTTTAAATCAAGTATTTAAATTAAACTAATATTTGGAGGGATAACTTAAAAGTATTCCTTTCCTGAAATACTGTACATGTTGCTAAATAAAATATTTATGTTCACACCATTTCAATTACAATAATAATTAATTTTATTCATTTATTACATGAAAATATGTGTTGCTTCCTTGGAAAATTAACACATTTGTTTGAATTAACTAAAGATGAAATATTTTCCTGTATTCAATTAAAAATAACAGAGCTAAATGACTCAAAAATTTTAGATTTCTCTCTAATTATATTTACTTTGTAAAGGAAACTTCAAATAGATATCAATTTCTATCTATTGTTTAGATTTAACTTAAAAGATTCAATTTTAAATGGAAATCCATTTTGATTGCTTAATTGGTTCTGAATTATGTCAAACAATAATATATAGCTAGTGAATTAATTGTACTACCATTTTTATTTTGTTTTGTAGATAACGATTTTGTTACGTCTTCTGACACGAATTTAACCGAATTTAAAAATCTGTATGCAAAAGGAAACTAATTTCTAAAATCTATTCCAATTAAGTAAAAAATATGCTTACTGTTTTTAAATTAAATTGTATGTTTTTTGGGGGGGGGTGCATAAATCTCTAATTAAGAAAATATTATTAAAAATATTACCTCCATTTATTTTTATAAAACGGCAGTAGAATTAACAAAGCATTAAAAACCATAACATTAATTTAATAAAAAAGTATTTGATAGATTAATTTAAGTTTATCTAAATAAGCATCTGTTTATGACAGTGTTAATGTTTACTACACCAATTCTTTAGGCATAAATTTTCCAAAATGAGAAGAAAAATATTTCCAACATATTTCAATATTATAAACTTTGCAACAGATGTGATTACAGAATGCTTAACCCTTTTTCCTTTCTATTCTATTAATCATAGTGAATTTTTAAAACAATATATGTTTAGAACACTTTAACTGAAACTAAGTCATAAATATGCCATACTAATTTAAATATTTTGAATGAAATTACACGTTACTGCTTCATATACATTTATAGTTTTTCTTTACACATCTAATGTTATTATAAAAATTTAATTATGTCCGCATTTGAAAGATATTCTCAATAATACCCTCAATACATTTTGAAATATGAACTTATTAAGTTTTGGAAATATTTAGTTCCAATAAGAGAAAATATTTTAAATTAAGTTTCAATCATTTTGCCAAAAAGATTTAAATAGAAACACAAGTAAAAGGAACATTAAAACTTGTTCAGTTTAAGTACAAAAAATATGTAAATAAAAGGTTAAGGTTTATTTTAAATCTGAAAAATTTTAAATACTTATCAATTTATTTTAAATATGAATATGACAAGTTCATTGAATTGAAAAATACATAACATGGAGAAAATATTATATGTTATTTTAATATAACTGTAAATTTTAGAACTATCATTCGAGTTAATGTCTAAAATTTTTTAAATGTTGTTGTATTATTGGATTAAAAAGTTATTTATTATTATTCAGAAATATAGTCCAATTTCTATTATATTTTATAAAATATTAATAAACATATTAATAAAATTTCTTATTTCAATTAGAAACATTTGAATAGAAAAAACATTTTTTAAAAGATTATTTTATTAAAAATAATCTTCTAATAAAATGTTTTTTATTTTCCTTTATTCATTTTTAGCAACATTCCGTGTAGTTTTTAATTGGTATAATACAACTTAACTACCAAAATTTCATAGCTTAAGTAGTAAAAAATAAAATAATTTAAACGACATTTTAGTCAAGTGGCGTAATTATGATTAATAATTCCTTACTTTTTCGTAAGGAAATTCCATGCTTTCAAGAAATATCAGAAATAGATATTAATCAAGTGAAAGACGCCAAATATTTCATATTTACTGCGACAAAGACATTACCATGAATATTTCTGATTCATGGGATGAAAGTCTAAAATTATCACCAACCATTTTCAGAGAAAAGCTCTATTTGTTAGTAGAAAATTATTAAGAAGTTTCTCAATGGTATGTAAAACAAATAATCTCAGAGTTCTAAATATCTGTAATTCAGTTGCTTAATATGCATGGTCACAAACGAATTCTAAATTTGTAGCACGACTCCTGACTTATTTTGAAGTTTAATAATGAATAAAACAAATGAATTATTTTACGATATATGAAGCAATATTTTTCAATTATTGCATTTATTTCACTTTTTTTCTATTTGTATGAAAATGTATGAAGATTGTTTAAACTTCTTACATTTTCATAATAAAATATATATCATGAAATTAGGTTGAGAAATGATTTATTTATTAAATTAATTCTCAAATTTATTTATTAAATTATTTTACAATAATTAAACCATAAAATGAATTGCAAAATTACAAAACTAATTTTACATTACAAACAGCCTTTTTTTATTTTCAATAAATAATAACATCTTTACGTATATGTTGCTTATAAAATGTTTTAGTTATATTTATTTGCAACATTATGATTTCACTAACGTGTAGTAAAACACAGATATATAAAGGATATAATATATAATTAAACAAGTTTTAGTTTATATCTATATTATCTGATTATTAATATAAATCCTTTTCTTATTAATAATAACTAATCTTTAGAATTAAATGTATGTGATCCACATATAAACTTCCTCCTTAGTAAACTTCGGCACAGTCCTCATTTTAAGTTTTTACTGAATTAACTTTCGCATTTAGTTTTATCTTGAACACAGAACTTATTTACAGTGACTGGATTTTATATTTAAATATATTTTAAAATAATAACTCCTTTGGAAACATTTCTCTTTATAAGTATATAAAAATTTTGCTCTCGAATTTTAGAACCCTTTTCAGCACAATTATTAAAAATTTATACCTTTTAGGGAAATAAACGTGGATGCAATATTAGTATTGAAAATTACTCTTTAATAAGCTTTTAGTCATTAGTATTCCTGTTCCATAATATCCCTAAGCTAAGATTTAATCCCAAAGTTGGCTTTTTACTCATTTGAATTCTGTATTTTATCTTATTAAAAATGTCAGAAAATGTTTAAAGCAACGAAATTATTCCTTGCACATACTTACTAATGTAGCTAACACGCAGGCTATATTAATAAAATAATAGTCTATACATTTATTTCCTTTGAAAAGAAATTTATTTATTTAAAGTGTTAGCAAGGCAACTTTAGGAAAATAAGATTACAAATATGAGAAAACGTTTAATGTTTTTTTAATCAAATGAATTCTTGATCATTGGAATCCCCATTAAATGATAATAATCGTTGATTTATGGTTAATTTGTGATAATAAATCAATAATCAGCTTCAAGCACCCCAAATAAACACTATGTCTCATCAAAATGTGACAGATCACCTTTAAATATTTTTAAATAACTAGAAGAAGAATATAATTTTGTTTAATTCATTAATTTTATAATTTACGCTGCAGTTTCCTAATTGGTTATATTTGCTGTCGTTATCGGAA
>JAPDSC010119278.1:0-28396 GCA_026290005.1 Latrodectus geometricus
ATCACATCCAAGACGTCGGAGGATCAAATATGGATGTTTTGGATGTCTGAGGGATGTTCACTGGACGTTGTTTGCTATCTGGGTTAAAAGTTCGAACCTTTGGAATTATTCACACTAGAGGCGGGAATCGAGCTCATGGGCTACCCAATTGAAAGCCAGACCACTAATTATAGTTTTCAAATCAACATACAAGATGAGCTTGCTGAACTATTGTCCGATCTTGAAGCAAAAACGCTTATTAAAAATTTGACAATACATAAATTTTGGACTAATATAAATATAAAGCAAAAATATGTGAAACTTAACGAAATGGCTCAGCCATTTATGCTGGCGTTTCCAAGTTCGTATATGGTTGAAGCCGGTTTCAGTCACGTTAAGTCAATTTTAACTAAAAATAGAAATAAATTAAATGTGGAGCTTCGAGGGGATTTACGGTTAAAATTGACTAATTTCGAACCCAATGTAGCGGACCTTGCCAAGAAACCCCAGGCACACTCATCTCATTAAGAAGTAAAATATCTGTAGCTACTTACCGTTTCTGATTTATTAAATATTTAGACTAATACATAGCTTTATTTTAATTACCTTTGTGGGGGTCTATGGAGATTTCGAAAAATTATATAGGGGGTAATGATCAAAAAAGTTTGGCGACCCCTGTTCTAGGGTATGAGGAACACATGCGTGTTGAATTTCTCCACATTCCATCACAAAAAATGAGATTTTTTGGAATTTAAAAAAGATGCTTTCAACATTTGGTATATAAATTAAGAAGGGGATAAATGACTCATTTTCCCTTAGTGTGTTATCACATTAAGTACAGATGCTGAGGAAAGGAATAATTCTTGATGATTAATAATTGATATTTAACAGATGCTGAGAGAGTCAGAACAGAACAATTACATAGAACAGAGCAATTAATTTTATATGCTTTACAGGAAAACAAAAATGAACGCAGAAAGTAATTTCTCGAGTTTTATATTTTAAAAAATTATATCGCACCATTGTGATTGTGTGTTTTCAGTTCAAATTTTAATATTTGATTTTTTTTTTTAAATAAAAATCTCATGGCTTTGTTCGACAGAAACTTATTGCGTAGCATAAAATGTAATTCGATAGGTTTTAGGTTTGATTTCCACCTCGAAATACACAATGCTTGCTGTGGTTCTGACTACCATTCAACCATTAGTCCTGGTTTAATCGGGTGCAAAAAGTGACAGTCACACATTTTTTCATCGACCGTCATTTTTAGAATTTATTTTGAAGAATCATATAGAATCTTAATTTATCGAAAATTATGATTTCTTTGAATCAGGAACTGCCGAATCAACTATCTCATTTCCACTTTCACTTTTTTTTTTCTTTTTAAAACTAAACAGCAACAAAAGTGTTATTCTTGTTCTTGACCTTCAATTGACCTCCTTCCGAAACGTTGGGCTTGTTTAGTCGAGTTGCTGTTTTTCATTAAAATGAAGGCTTGAAGATTATTGATTGACACTATGTACTTATTTTGCACATTTATTCACGAATTTTGTAATGAGTTTTCTGAGAATTAGAGAAAAACTTTTAAGATTCTTATTGTTCATCGGAAGATTTTGTAACAGCATCGTCAGCAGATAAAAATATAAAAGGTCGTGACTTTAGACAAGCTCTGGCAGCATGTTGTAAGAAAAATCTTTTTGAATCGCGTGTGTTTACTTAAATGAAATTATTGAAGATCGCTGGTTGAAGATGCTGGGTTTTTTTCAAGTAAATGAGTTTGCATTTAAATGTTCTTATTTCATCACAATTTAAGGAGCTTTACATTTATTTATTTTGTTACATATTATGAAACTTTTTTAAGAAGGAAGAATTGAAAGCCAAACAAGCACGAGAGCTATCAAAACGAAGCAACTCCATCTCAAAGAATGGAATAAGGTAGGTTTTCTTAATAAAATGAATACTGGAGGTAAAACATCGATGTGTTTTCCGAATACAAAATTTTGAAATGAAGTTTAATCAATTAATGATGAATTATTTAGAATTTTGAATAATAAATTATCGATATAATACAACAAGCAAATTGAAAAACTGCCGAAATTCTATGATAAGTCTTCCTTATTAAAATAACTTGTTTGTATTACCATTACTTTCATCCCCAACCGGAATTAAAACCAACCAGCGTGAAGATGTAGTGGAAGGTGGAAATATTTAAAAATGAATCGGAGATATATCGAATATAATATACAAAATAACAAAATATGTGTCGGAGACTTTGTTAGCCCTACAGCTTACGATAGGACCACTGTGGCGTAAAGAGGTAGGACAGCACTCTTCGGTGCGTAAGATCCCAGGTTCGATACCAGCCACTGAAAGACAGTTGACACGCTTCAGAATATGGATGTCTCTCGAAATAGATGGTTGAGCAAAAATTTAGGCCATTAAGTTGTCCACCATGCGAAGTCAAAAACAGTTTATGAAAAGTTCACTATGATGGTAGGACAATGCTCTTCAGAGCAAAAAGACACGGGTTCAATCCCAGATACAGTTGAAGAAGAAAAAATAGATGTTTGATTAGACAGGTTAAGGTCGTTGTAAGGTATTTTTTTAATATACATTGTATAACTACCTTCTGATAAGATCTTTTCTTGGATAGGTGGATGTATTCATGTGTTACAAGTGAGGAAACCCGGAAAACTCCCAAGCACCAACTCTGAAAGGTATGTATGCAGAAGCGCAACATCCACCTTCCGTTGTTCGAAAACGACGGAGAGCGAAACATAAATGTGACGCTCTGAAGAACAGTGTCCTCCTATGAGTCCCAGTTGATACGAAAAGCGGATGTCGCGCGTCCCCCCTTCGGCGTGCACGTATGACGGGATGGATGTTTAACAAGTTTCTTCATTTGCGTCATTTGAATACGTCTTACTTTCACTTACTGCGTCATCTGAATACGTCTTAATATGAATGGTCTTAATATGGAGAATCAACGACTTTTGAGTACTAACGACTCAATTCTCACAACGACTTTGGAGTATTAAGATGCCCATTCAAGGGTGTCAAACAATTTACGATGATAATTTCTTCAAATAAACAATTTGAATCGAGTGGTTTTGCTGATTTAAGGAGAGGTGATTACATCACACAATGTTCTCTTCTACACATCGACTGTTATATCGAACATAATTGACAGAAAAGAGTTACTTCCTACCAGCTTTACACAACAGATTGAGCACCATATTTGATTTTTCTCCAATATTAATAGTAAAAGTTTTAACAAAAAAGAACACGAAGAAAAGCATGACTACTGAACTTCTTCAAAGTATAATTTTTTTTTGTAGATGTCCATCGTGATCTGGTTGCATAAGTCATTTCCGTTGCCAGCAAATAGCGGGTTCGATACTCATTCAGCCGAAGACTCGCCCTCTTTGTAATGGTGGCCGGAAGCTGTTATGATGCATATTGAAAGGCTACAGCACTACACACATTTCTTTAATCTAATTTTTAAATCTTGTTACCATTTTAAATTTTTGCTAATGTTTCCGTTCTATTAAATTATTCTTGCAAGTTTTGAGCAGTTTTCATTAAAACGAATGATGTCATATCAAATGTTATTTTAAAAATGAAAATCTTACTTTAATATTTTGATATTTATTACTTTCTTTTACAAAATAGAAATCCAAGATTAACATTATTAAAAATATCATTAATACAAGTAGTTTAATTTTTAAATGACTTTTCGATCTGAATGAAGTTGATTATTTGGAATGAATCCGATAACAAGTGTATAAAATATTTTTATTTTTTATATACTAAATAAAAAGCGTAATTAAAAAATAAATAAATAAAAAAGGTGACTGGAAAAATTAAAAAGAAATCAATGATCATGAATTTTTTTTCTCATTCAGAAATAGTTAATTTAAATCATCCTGAAAATACAACAAAAATATGTGCGATTTTAATCCAATTGAATATAAAATTTTAATTCTAATATAACCATTTTTTTATATTAGACAATTAAATAAAGAAAAAATATAAAAATACCAAAATATAATAAATGTACACAATAAGTAATCTCATTTCATTCTTTTATATTATATCTTAATGTTATGTATTATTAAAATAAATAAAGAAAGAAAATAAATTATAGATTTGTATTATTTAAAAATTAATAATGGAAAAATTAAGTATGTGATTTATTTATATATATTGGAGATTATAGTTAATATAAATAACTGATTTTGATACCGCATTTTGGACTGTCTAACATCCTATGGTTAAATTTGTGCAGCATTTTAACGCCCACCCTATAATTACTTTCAGGGACGACTTTTCTTAAATAATCATATTGACATGTCATAACGGAGGAAGCCTGGAAAACTTACAAGCACCCACCTCAACTGAAGTACATGCAGAAAATAGAAACATAACCCCAATTATCCATTGTTTAATAGTGACTGGGCTTAAACCCAAAGACCTTTCACTTTGAAGAGCAGTGTCCAACTGCTATGCAATGGTGAACCAAATAATTGATTTATAATTCTATGATCCTGTTCTGCACCTAAGGATTAATTCAATCGGTACCCAAAATGAAAATTTTAATAAGCAGGATACCACTGCCAATTTCAACAGACAAGATCCAAACTCAAACTGAAGACAAAAGAAACAATTCAAACTTAGTCTAAAATACAATAAGTTGATGTAGTGATACTTTGTGAAAACACAGTTGATATCAGTTGAGAAACTAATAAAATGTCACCTCATAGATAGTCTATTATTTTTAACTTATTATAAGTATCTTTACAATTTGAATTTTACGAATGCAAAAAAATGGACCAAAAAATTCAAAAAACACAAATTTGTTGCTTTAGCATTTGAAAAAAATAAATAAATTATAAAAATGACAATTATCAGAGTATGGTCAGTTAAGGGAAAAAAATTTTTTTCAGAATTTTTTCTTACCCAATACAATAGCTATAATATTAAAAATGTCTGTTCTATTTTTGTAGGCTAAAATACACGTGTAAATTACATTTCTTTTTCTACTGAATTAATTTTACTTTTACAAATCATGAAATTAAAAAAATTTAATATTAAACACAGAAAAAATAAATTGAAACAAGATTCCAAGCATTTTGTTTAAACTTCCAAACACATTGTTATTAAAGAATTTTTTAATAAAATTTTTTAATAATTTCTTTCAACTTTTGATCAAATTTGTTAATATTTCATAAATAACTTGACAAAAAAAAACTATCAAAATAGTCATATTTATTTTCATAAGTAACAGATAATTACAAAAATATCCTTGATACTATGTAAAGATAAATTAATTCTACCATCCTTTTAATAAATTTTATAAATCATGATTAAATATTTATAATCTATAACATCACAAAGCTGGCATGGTTAAAAACAATAAATTTATGTTAAGGCACTTCTATAAATAAAAATTAAATTTTTATCAAAATAGTTACAGTTAATTTATTTTCAAATTTAACAAATAATTACAAAAATATCCTTTCTAATATATAAATGTAGAATTAATTTTATCCTCTTAATAAATAAATTTTATAAATCATTTTATCTATAACCATCATAGAGCTTCCAAACAACAAACATTATTGTAAGGCACTTCTGAGGTAAAAAAAATAATTATATTTTAGTAAATAATTATTTTTTTCTTAACTAGTAGAATTATTTATATTTTATTGAGATTTGCTCAAAAAATTCATGCAAAATTTAAGAAAATCATTCTTAATTAACATTACAATAAATTATATAGCTCAATATGTGTTTTAACAATTTGAACAAAATATTTTAATTCACATAAATATTTTTTTTACACAACTTAAACTTGTTGTTGTAAAATATTTTGTTACTTTTATACTTAGTCGAAGATTTAAACGACATCTATTTCATATTTAAATTGAATAAATTTATGGTAAAAAAACAATAAAATATTTTGGAAATTTTGAAATGAGTTAATTTATTTGTAAAAAAAAAAAATATGTATGAAAAATATCCATTACTAACTATGCTATTTATTTTATATTTATAAAGAATAAAAACTGGTAGTTTCCCAAATATTTCAGGAAATAACAAGTTCATGTAGAATTCTAAAATTAATACATAAAGAAAATATCCATATTTTATTATAGATGAAAGACAGAAAAATAAGAGTTGAATTCTAATCAACAAATTGAATTGATACAATCATATTCCTATTTTGTTTGTTTCTTGAATAAATTGAACTTCGTTTGCAAACATTGATTCTGCAGCATACAGATTATTTCTTAAAAATAAAACAAAAAAGTGTTTTTTCAGTTTGTAAGCATACTTTCAGCACAATTAATTTGTACAATAGATAATGATGAGCCATCAAATTTTTGTCAGGCTACCATCTGATTAATTGATTGCAATAATTATATTGAAGAAGATAAGACAACTGAAATGTCTTGTAAATAATAACAGAATAAAGTAACATAGAATAAGTATAAGTTTCATAGAATAAGAATAAACTCATAGAAAGTAACATAGAATAAGTTCAACAAGATGATTCATCATCCTTTCAAATATACTTTTTGACAAAATTTTTCATTGACACACTTGATGTGAACAAAATCCAGAATTTTTGGTTTGAACAGTAAAATACTAAAAAAAAGGTATTTGAGATTTTATTATTTATTTAACAATAAAATGAAATAAAAATATTATATAAATGCATACATTATTTGTTAGATAATTGGAAGTCAATAATTCTAACTTTTTAAATAACATATTCATTAGTAACTAACTTAGTGATTTTTAACTAGTTTAGCAAAGGATTTATATTTCTATAAAAGTGTAATACTTATAATTAAAAAATGTTTGGTCAATATGTGTAGAACTAATATATGAAGTAATCACTAATTTAGTCTATTCAACTTCCTATTATTTTTTAGCCTATTGTTGTTATGGATGGATTACAGATCTAATGTAATGAGAATATATAAAAATGAGATTCAAATATTATTAAGTTCATATAATATTAAAAGGAATGTATCTGTTATTTTCGCACATTTCATTTTACAACATTATTCACACACATGGTCTCATCATACCAGGAGTGAATATATAGCAATTATTTTAATTTAATATCCAAACAAATTGGTCATACTTCTACATAACTTGAAAAGAAGGTGGGATAAAGTATAATGCACAATCTATATACATTTTACATCCTTTAAATCCCATCATTATATGTATGATTTAATTCAACTAAAAAAAAAGCAAAGCCTGTAAAAAAAAAAGGTCCTGTAAAGAGACTATGAACAAAAGACAAATACATGTTTTAAAATAAATGAAAATTTCAGAAAAAAATGGAATGAATGGCGGAAGTTTTGTTGAGCATTTTCATCACAGAGCAGCATCCTCACTCGCAACTCTATAGAAATTTCTATCCTTTAGAGGCTCCTTATCTTGAAGTACTTTTTTCTTGAAGAAGCCAAGCTAAAAGCAAAGATAAAATTCAAAAGTGAATAAATGAACATGATTGTAACTATATTGAGATTAAAAAACCATACAATCAGATAAAATCGTTTTTTTTTATTTATTTTTTAAATGAGATGTGTATTATGAAAGACTTTTATTTTACTAAAAAATATTATTAGAAACTTACATTAGCATGACTTGGTACTTATGTACTAAGACGACTTATCTTAGCGATATTTAGTAATAAAAATTTTCTTTGCCAATTTCATTTGTGGCACTAGTACGATTTAAATAATATTTACATATTACTCTTTATTTTAGCAACTTCTATAAGCTATATTAGCATCTAGGGTTTTTTTAGGTGGTCGTCATATTTTTTTCCAGTTGCCGGTTTTAGCGACGTATCTAGGTAGTCATCAAAGAATGTAAGCACCCATGACTTCCCAATGTAAAAACAAAATCTAATGTGTAATAAAATAGTCCAAATATTTTTCTAATTTTTCTCATATTTACCTTAAAATATTAAAATTAATTTTATTTTTCATAGAAATTCTAAGTAATTTTAAAGAAATGCATATTAAAATAGTAATTTTCTCATTCTATACTCCATTGAGTTCATATTTATTATTTTATTTTCCATAGAATTACTTAATAGCAAATACCGTGATTTTTAAATTTCATGAAAATAAATACTACAAATTGGATTTTATTTATTAGTCAGTCAAGACAATTAATTTTCACCCATGAGAGCTAAATCAACTGAGAACTCAGTTTAAAGCAGACAGAAAATCAATACAAACATTTATGCTCAAGGTAACATTAGCACTGGTACTTCTACAGAAGTCTTTACCTACTTTCCCAGCACTTTAATCAACATAAGAAAATCAGTATACAACTAACTTTGATTTTACTTTATTGAGCTAGACATTGTGTTTTCTATGGCCAATTTAAGATATGGAACAGATGCTTCAGAAAGCATAAGTTGCAGACATATTTAACGAATTTACTTTCAAGATATTTCTGCTGTACTAAGGCTTAAGATTTATAAAATAAAACAAAGAAAATACCATTTAAATAAAATAAATAAAAGTATGAAATTTGAAATATTTTTTCTTATAAAATATAGTTACTCTTCAAAATTTATAATTAACATTGAATATTTTTATGAAAACAAATAAATTTAAATATAAATTATAGGTTAGTATACATACAAATGTGGATAATAGTGATTTCTATATATTTAACAATGTACCTTAAAAGCTAATAATAACAATAATGCCATGACTGAAATACTGCAGCAAATGGATAGGCCAACAATCCACCATCGCCTCCCAGACATACCTATCAGATTAACTTGAGTTGATACCTACAAATTTAACAAATTAGTAAGCATTTACATACAAAATATTTGAAATTAATCGAAAATAAAATTTTAAACTCTATATAATGTCTACAAAATATAAACAGTTACCAGCAGGTCGTTATCATGGAAAATAAGAACATTTTCAACCTAGATGTAGAATAAGCATATAACAGAATTTGCTTTTTAGAATATCATGACATTCAGTTGTTCAGTTAACTATCATCATTTACAAGTAACTAATTACATTAATCTGAAATTTACTTTTGTAGTTAAAGCATTTGACAATAATTTAATCATAAACTATAAAAGTTAATTATGGTTTCTCTTTTTATTCTTTTTTAGAATTTTAAAATTTAAGTAACAACTCTTAAGTTGGAAATATAAAAATAACTGCTAATTTCATTTTATTGAGATAAATCAAAGAATTCTAAGCAAGATATTTCAAACATTAGAATAAAAACTAGTTCATCTATAATAAATATTTTGTACTTTACTAGCATTGCAGGATAAGGCAGTTTTAATAATTCTTCCTAATCTAACTCAAACCCATGAAATACCCCTAGATCGGTTCACTCCTATTGTCTTAGTCCCTTTTCTACTTCATCCAACAATTCGGTTAATATTCTTTTTTGTCATTTTTCAACCAAAAGTGAAAGGTAACTTTTACTGGGGAAGGAAGTCATCATATAACTAAACTTTCTCCCTTGTATTTTGAAATAGTAATACATTTTTAAATCAATTGACATAAGTTCAGGAGGAATAATCACAAACAATATTAAAAATGCTGATTTTAATTTAATTTTCAAAGCATCATAAAACAAGTAACTGAAATCAAATATGACTTGAGATGCCAATAGATGCATTAATGAGACTGGTGTCTCTTACACTCATAATTTACAAGTAAAGCTGGCTAAAGTAGCACAAACAATTAACTAATCATTAATGTTGAGATGGCATATCCAATACTAAAAATACTTGTGCATAAGATGGCTTAAGAAAGCCTAAGTAATTATTCATAATAAGAAAGACCTTTCCATATCATAATGATCCTATAAAATATGGCTTAGAAAGCCAAAACAGAAGTTGCAGTCACAGAGCGATATCCTCTCGGTACCACAGATGTCATAAACTCTGGATGTATGACTCAATATCCTTTTCTTGAGGACCAAAGAGGAATGGAAGAAGGAACAGTTGGATGATCTCAAGATGCTTTCGATTTTCACAATATTTAAATATATTTAGATAAGACTACTTTTGGTCCAGCCACCTAATCTGTGATATTTTTGCCACCTTTAGAATGACACGTTTGCTATACTTTTTATTTATTTCATGATTAATACGATTCTTTAAATGTAGTTCTACATAAAATATCTTCCTTAAATTTTTCTTTCAAAGACCATTAAACAAATGTGTGTCTTGTTCATAGTCCACCATTCACTTTCTTAAAGGACAACCCTTATCAAGGTTTTATATAAATTTAATTTTGTTTTAATACAGATGAATTTTGCTTTTAGCAATTTCTAAGATCATTAAAAGATTAATTAGTCATGGTTGTAGTCACAACCATGACTAATAGATCTTCTTTTAGTTTCAATTTTTAGGTCCCTGCAATTTAAGACCATTTTGTTCACAGGTATTTAAATTGCGTTACGTACCCAAATGAAATATTTTGTATCATAATTTAAAATCAGAAAACTCTTTTTCTAATCTTTGTTACTGATGTTGTAAATAAGGAGTCAAAAACTGAGGCAAAAAACTTATCCTAAAATATTAATAATAGTTAATCATAGATTTCAATGATTTCACCATCGAGTTTATTTTAAAGAAAAGGAACAAAGTTTATCAACAAATTTTGTTAAACCAATTACAGAAACAAGGATTTATAACCTGAAGCAGTCAAAAACATAAAAAATTCTATTGAAAAATTGATTACATATAAGGCAGAAGTCTAGTTTGTTGACCAATTTCCAAAAAATTGAATTAAATACTAAGAATTTTACTAATCTGGATAACTAAATCTCAAAAGAACTGTTGTAAATATTTTACACATATTTGCAGGCCCTTCTCCCTAGACTTAGAGGTGAAATAGAATAGAAGTAAATATCAAAGGTCACAGAAGAAATTACGACTTCACAGGATTGACAGGTTTAAACAAACAGAGACTTTTTGGATTAGACTCAAGACTAGCAAGTTAAACTGTGTTGAATTGTTAAGGATCTTATGCATTGAAGACAAGTTCAGAGTTGCATTTGTTGCTTAAGGAAAATAGAAGAGAGATATTCAATCAGAAACAACTTACTTTAAAAGTTAAAATATAAAGGTATAAACAATTATATAACATTGAAATGCCGCCACATTTGATATTGAAATGTATGGAATTTATTTTCCTAATAAAGTATTGTTAAGAGTTTGAGAAAAAGACTAATACGGACTTAAAATCACTAATCAAGGTTATTGCTAAGAATCAGGTCTTGATGAAAAGGTAATTAAATATTATGAAATTGATTAGAGCTAAATACTAAACTATATTGTGTCAAACTTTATCTAGGGCTATTTGGCAATGAGAAAGCAAATACTTTTCAGAGGGAAGTGAAAAAATTGACATTGAAGATTACTGTGATAATCAAAAAAAATTTCAAGACGGACGTAAGAAACTTTCATTTGATTAGGGAGGGGAAAAAAAAGAAAAAAAAAAAGAGTAGTAGTGCTAAAAGGCAAACAATATTTAAATATTTATTTAATTAAAGAAATCAGCACAGGAATTCTAATAAAATGCTTCCTTTTTTTTATATTAAATTTCTTCTCAAACATGAATATGATGATAACAAAACAAATGATCTACTTCAAAAAACAGATCATAAGTTTCTCAATAAGAAATAATTTTTGATATCATTTCATAAAGTGCCTCAAATTTGGATCGTTTTTAAAAGTAGCTTTTGGACTTTTTAAAGTTAAAGCAAATTTGCAATCTACAAGATTAAGAAAGAAGAATAGTAAACAGTAATTAAACAACTTGCACTGATAAATTAAAGGTTTTTATCTGTAAAGTGATTAATTTGTTCTTATATTTTCCCATTATATTTCAGTTAAAAAAAAAAAAAACACATTTTATTTGGTAGTACTGATATAATTAGTACATAAAATCTGTTCTCTCTCTCAGTCTCTAATTATGTTAATTAAAATATTTTGTTTTAAATAAAATCCCCATGAAATTGAAAAAAATGATTTTGTTAATATAAAATATAAACAAAAAATATGAAAAAAAATTTACAAAATTCAAAGGCATACAAAATTTAAAAAGTACATAGTAGGAATACAACTATTAAAAGGTTAAGAACATTAATAAAGTACAAATGAAATTTAATTTTAATTATAATATAGATAACAAAATCAATATAAGGAGTTAAATACCAATATGGTCTGCTTCTTTGGGGGCAGTTGACTACATTTTCAGAAAAGTGGTATTTCTGAAAGTATCCTTCAATTTTTTATATACTTTGAATAAAATTTTTTGTTTTTGGAGCATCATAGCATAATTTTGATTGTCTTTTGCCACTGGTTGAATAACCTTGCTACGTATAACATATTCAGGTTATAAATGATAGAGATCAAAATGCATACAAATGGAAAAAGACAGAAAAACTTTCATTATACTAGATTTCAAGAAATTAACAAAAATAGTGAAAAAGATGCACAATCTAAAACAAATTACGATGTATCAGTATTTTAAAGCTTCATAAGAAGATGAAGAGTAATATAAACTTTGAATAATCTATAGCAACAAACCACTGGTATAAATTTAAAAATTTATTTTGGTTTGCATTAACTTTAGAAGTTTTAACAGTTTAAAATGAAATTTTTATGAGAATTCTAAAGAAACTTTAAAGAGATATAATAATTCTTAGCTGCGTAAAAGGAAATTAATAAAATGTATAGCATAAAAAATTTAAAATAAAAAAAATCTGAAAATCATAGTAGTTAACTGATAAAAAATACATACCACATATTCTTTATAGGGCAGATTATTTGTATTTGCACCATTAGGAAGAGCAATAACACGAGCCAACAGCTTTGAAGATGTCATTAATTCCTTTTCACCAATCTACAAAAGCAAATACTTTTCTTAAATATTCTCATCATTTATTTTGTAATAACAATTACTTGCTAATTGTTTAATAAATTGACAAAAATTAATAACTGAAATGGAAATTTCGCGTTATTTTACAAAATATAGTTAAGTGTAAACCAAACACATCAGAAATTCATATTTTTAAAAGCCAATGATGTTTACTAAACAAATTAAATATAAACTTTTTAAAACATGCAAACATATTTTAAAATTTCCAGATGATTTCGAATTAGAAATGATCCTGATCATATCTAATTCAAAATCAAATGGATTGTATGTTGATTATTTAATTTTGAATTTCATATACTTTTAAGATTCGTAAATTTTTTAAGTAGCCTCTTTTCTGATAATTTAACTATAAAATAAAAAAAAGAATAGCTTTTTGGAATTACAGAAATATTCTTCATGGTTATGCAGATATTTAATTTTTCTAGTAAAAGAAAATACATTTTTTTAATGTAAATTGTCTTTTGCTTTTAAAACAAAATTCTAAGAATGTCAATTTTCGAAACAATGAAAGTATTCATTCTCTATCAATGAATAATTCAATCTTCATAATATCTTGTCTAATTTTTATTAACAAAATTTTGTATTAAATGCATGGCTATTATGAAAATAAATTTTTAAGAATAACAAAAGAAAATTTTAAAATATAGACAATTTCTTTAGATACATACTTCATTGTAAGTCTCTTTCCACAATCTTGCACGTATGCTGAAAATGACTTGTTCATCTTTTTTAAGATTTAATATCTTACAATGAATTTTGGTACACAATGACTGACCACAGGACTGAAAGAGAGAAAATATTCCATGGTCATAAATTAATGGTTGTCAAAACCAGATAGTTATTACTACAATTAAGTGAGCACTTAAATCATAATTAATTACAGAAAAGATCTCAATATATTTTTTGTTTTTCTTTTACATATTAGTTAAAAATGCACACTTAAAATTTATTTTTCAAAGTATCCTTAATTCTTTAATATTTATCTCTAGTGTAAAACTAAAGTAACAACTATAATTGACACAAACATTGTTTTGTATCATTATAACTATTGTATTAACTAAACTGACACATATTCTATTATGCAAGCTTTGATACAAAATGTTACTTCAAACAATTTCTTAAAGTTTATAAAACTTAATAATCCAAAAACAAAATATTAATAAGAATTAAATAATTAAAGCTAAAACACATGCTTTTTTAATTTCAAATTTTGAAATTAAAAATAATTAAATTTGCGAAACAAATTAATAGACCAAATTCCTTACCTATTTTAAAGCTCAGAATCAGGCCATTAACTTGGCAAACCCACTTAATAAAAATTACACAATAGATTATCATACCAATTCTTCTTGAAAAGCCTCTTCTGCTTGATCACTAACAGTGTTATTTTCACTATTACCAGATAAAAAGGAAACTATGTCCTCTCTCTTCTTCCTTTTAAATATTACATCTCCCATTTCTATGTCATCATCTTTAAACTCACTTAAAAGTAATTGCTGTTTTAATTCTGGAATACTTATATTGTGACTCTGCATTACCTGGAAATATTTGAATCAAAAATTTAAATTCCAAGTTACTAAAATCTAAGTGCAAAGATTTTTTTTAGGTGTAAAATTTAAGTTAACTTTATAGAAAAAATATATAATTTTTAAAATACATTTTGGGAATAAAAATTATTTTTAAAACCTTTTATTTTTAGATGTATAAAAATAATTTTACATAAAACAAAATTTTAGAAATAAATTTATTATTCGGAGCTAAAGTGGTAACTATAAATTTTAAGTGAATGAAAGAATTGTAATCCTCATAAAAATATTTATAAAAAAATAAGCAACATGTTAACAAAGAATTATTAGTCATGTACAGGAAAGAATAAACACGTGAGTACAAATAATTGCTATATTTTGGTATTAAATGATCAATTTAAATGCTTCACTTAAAAATCACAATTTTGAAAAAGTTTACGACAGCTAAAAAGAAAACTAATGTATGGTTGTATAAAAAAATTCAATAAATGATGATAATTTCTCTATACAATTTAGGATTATAAAATTAAAATCTATTTTAATAACCTTATCAAAAGTAATGTATAAAGGAATTATATAGCTCAGAAATATTAATATATAGGCTAGATTAAAAGAGAAAACTTTTAACATTATTAAGAGACACATATAATCAATAAGATTTCAATGAAGATATTTGTATTCCTTGTATAAAAAAGACTTAGATGTATTGTCATTGTTTAAAAAAAAAATACTGACTTAAAATTTATTATAACTTTTTTCTTTCACAGCACCAGAAATAATTTTTTTCTTCTTTATACAGCAAATCATTAACAAAAAGTAAGTTTTTGTTTCTTATGCAAAGCAATGACTTGTTACTTTGCTGAGCCACCAGTAATAAATCACAGTACTAATGGTCCATTTTATAAACTACAATTTCATGAGTACTTTTTTAGTAGTTTTTTTTAACAAAAAGTACTTTTCTAAGTCAAAACCAAGCATTTTTAATTATCTGTATATTCCATTGCATTGCCAATCACAATTTTATCATGGCAACTTGAGAAACAAAAAAAAAAAAAAAATTCTGGAGACAAAAAAATTAAAATATTGGCATATATATAATTAGGAACATCAATGCTAAGGAAAAAACAACATAATTAAATAAAATGTATTCATTGTGATGAAACAAATAAACATGGAATAAAAACTCAAGAAGCTTTATCAAATTATTCAATTTACCAAGCATATTTTAAGAATTTGAAAATATATGAGAGTAATTCTATTCCGCTAATTTGTAATAAGGGAGCACATTCTACTGATTTGTAATATCAGTTCCATATTTCTTGAAATGGAAATCATGAAATATTACCGTAACAAATCATGTACCTAAAAAGATTATTCAGGGTTAGTACAGAGTTGAAAATTAAAATTATTAATAGATTTATAAAATAATCACCTGTAATTTTAAAGGATTTGCATCAATTGTTTTGCACTGTGCCTTTCCATGCACTTCTGGTTGACCCATCAAATATAACAATGATTTGCCTTCTAATGTATATGTTGGCCATAAAATATACACCTCTGCCTCTTCAACCTCTGTAGGACCTTTATTTTCAATCTAAAATGTTAAGAAATGCGTCACGAATCAAATCAATTAAATTCTTTAATTAAGCACTGACTGAAATTAAGTACAATTTAAAATAAAAAAAATTTAAAATAAAGAAATTAAGTACAGATTCCATACAATTTTATGTTAAACTGATAAACAATACACAATAAACGTTTATTTTCACAAACTCACAGGGCCAATAAAGTAGGTTTTAAAATCAAAAATTCATAAAATAGGAAATACTATTAGAAAACTCATTTTATTCATGAAAAATTATACAAAGTAATCACTTATATTTTCCCCCATTTCATTTACATATATTTTTACATTTTAAAAAATGTACTTTTCCATTTTTTCCTTGCAAGGAAAGTATTTTACTGTTATACTTTCCAGGAAATTCCTTAATCTTGTTAGTCACTTATCTGCTTGTTTTGAAGATGGTCACGGGATTACATCATTGAATTTGAAAGTGTTTTTCATTACCATACACTATGTTCTCAATCATTTGATACTTTTAAGTACTAAACACATCTGACTCTACATTCAAAAAGTCCTAAAATGACATTCTGAGTAGAAGTCTCTTTGGTGAAATTTAATGGGAGAAATTCATTATCGGGTAGTCATTTTTGGTTTTCCTCAATTACAGAAGTTTCTTTAAAAAAGCCTGCCTCTCAAGATGACACAGAGATTGTTTTTCTGTTTCATTCCATGCATAGATTGACTCTATCGCATTGCGCCTACAGTTTCACATTTAAATTCAAAGCTATGATCACCCCTTGAAAATTTTGCACTTGAGCCTATTTATCATAATTTGATACATGGGCTATAAGATAGAAGTCAGATATGGTTATAGAAATTCTGCACAAATTATTTAAAAAATCAAGCTTTTCAACAACAGCAGTGCATTTAGTTATTAACAATTCAAGGAATTTATGAGTCTAGAATAGAAATATTGATCAAGTTTTTTAATCATAAAGTAAAAAAAGTAAAAAAAAATATTAAAAAATCAGTTCACATAAATTGAAATTTTAAAATTTTAGTTCTTAAATGGAATTAAAATTATCATATCTGTGGAAGCATGTAGACCAGATATTAATTCATAAAATAAAAAGTGTCCCTAAATTCAGTGTCCTTAAAAATGAATGTCTCTGTAGCATTTTATAAAAAAATTTACCATAAATTAGAAAGTTTGATGACTTAATTACATACTTAACATATGTTAAATTGGTATAAGATATTGCAGTAAGTTACTTATTGATACAGTGTAAAAATTACCTATAATTTTGAATATTAAATTCATTCTCTAATTGCATTATGAAGTACTATACACATTATGATAATATTCTAATTACTTTATTTTCCTGTATATAATACACACCAGCATGTTATCTGCAAGACCTTTTTTTAAAGTAAAAGGAAAAAAAGTCACATAAACTGCAGCAATTTTTTCTACAAATGGTTGAATATATAATGCTGATAATTTGAGGTCATATAAAATAAAAAATACACTATGATTAAAAATACAATAAATTGTACAGATAAAACACTTATTGTAAAAAGATTTCATTGTATCCACCTCAGAACAAAGTGTGATTAATTGAAGTGAAAAAAATGATGAAAGCCCAATATCAACTGTAACCTCTAAAGAAACTAAATTCGTTTTTGAACATAATTTTACAAAACTGATTATAGTTGAAATAAGTTAGCAGAACTGTGGCATCATTTGTTATTCATTTTATAAAACGTAAATGGCATTTCTTTCAAAATTTTATTGTAAGCTTTTCTGATATGAAAAATGTCTTTTATCAGATTATCTGCAATGGCATATACACACAATGAAATTTGAAACTTTTTAACACATAATCCTCAGATTATATACAGAAAAATAGGGTACATGGTTTAGTATCAAATATTATATTATTAAAATATACTAGAATAATCATCAATTTAAATATTACATACTTTTGAATAATGCTGAAATACTAAAGTTAAAAAGAAACAAATACATAAGGATTTATATTTTAATTTGAATAATACTTAAAAAAAAAAACTGAATACACAAAACTCACCTCATACACATGCAAAATTTCTGGTCCAACATCGGCTTCGCTAATTTTATTGTCTATTAATTTTTGAGATTGATTGTAAGATACTATTTCTGGAAGGGAAATCCTATTTTTGAAAAAAAAAAAAAAAAAAAAAAAGAGCTATGAATATGAAAATGGTTGTATAGTATACTTAAGGCAAAATAAATTAAATAAGTGTTTTATTTTAAAAAATGAGGACATAACTTTTCTGTTTAGTTTAAAATGTTCCACTAGAAAATTGCAACATTAGTATAAAATTTAATTTTAATTAAAGGAAATAAAGAATTAACTAACAAACCTAGGATTTTGATGTAATTTTTGAAACAGAAAAATGAAAAGCATATTACCCTCTGACATCTAGAGCTACTTCAGCACGCACAGGTAATTTAACTTCAAATACTTTTATATGAGTACCATTTCCATCAGCATTGGTGCTATTTTCATATGGAAAAAATCAGTTTTTTAATATTTACAATATAAATCTAAATTTCATAATAGTAAAATTCTGAAATGAAAATTTACCTATTTACTATCATTTTAACAACAAAGTGTTTAAATGATCCAGAATGAGAAGGTTCCAGAAGGATTTCAATATTGTGCTACATGGAAAAAAAAAAGTCTCAAATTACTAAAAGAAAAATTAAATCTTAATATACTAACTGAAACAGAGATATAGAATAACTAATAAGTTTAGTAATTGTTTTATTTCATTAACACTCAATAAATATATTTCTATTTAATAATGAGTTCATAATATATATGTGTGATTAATTTATAACCAAATAAATTTCTGTAAGTGATATTGTTCAGAAGTCACAAAATACATAGAAAACACTATATTGTACAAACCTAAGTTAATGGTATTTGATAATATTGCTAAGTAACAAATTAAAGATATTGTGATCTGTTATTATTACAAAAAATAGATATAACTGAAAAATAAGTTCGGGAAATATAATAGTGATAAAAATGAAATACAAAACCAATTTAATGTAACATGACACAGAGACGATACAAATGATTACCAATTTCATGAAAACATTATAACATCATTAATATTGCACAGTTATTCTTAAAGTGACCAGATTCAAAAATCTGTATTTTTGATTTATTCTTTTTCTTAATTGTCATTATTTTCATAAAAAAAGCCCCAAATTTCACAGATTAACTTTTCTCAGTTTTATAAAAAAATTATAACTGTTTTCATGTTAGAAATATATTATTTTGATAACAATATTTGCTAATAATTTTATTTTAGAGAATAGGATAACATTATTAAACTTTAATAAGATCTTGAAATACTATAATTTTAATAAGGACATATAATATTACAAGGTCATATAATAATAATATCGATAGATTAGATATTAGTAATTTTATTAATATATAAGATTTAAAAGCTTGCAATAAAATTATTAACTGTTTATGCTACAAATAATTCACTTGTTAACATAAAATTATATTTGTAAACAAATTAAAATGTTATAATTAATATAATTTTTTAAATTAAATCCAAATTTCATTACAAAAATAAATTTATAAGACAATTGCAATTGACACTGCACATTTACATTACTTGCTTACTTACAAATGAAATAAAAAACATATTAATAAGGTTTTATAATATAATATTTATAATTTCATTTTAATTCAAACCAAGTAAAAAATTTATAATGCAGAAATTATTATGAAACAATTTCTAATACATATCATTTTAAATTTCTTGCTACTATTCTACTATACCTCTACAATTAATCATCAAAGCAATTTCCATCAGAAATAAACTTTGTCAATAAATGTTAATTATTTAGTTTATAAAATAGAAATGAAATGTACTATTTTATAGTAGTTTCTAAAAATATAAACCTCTTTAAGCAATGCAAGACACAAATATTTATGACAATAATTGGGATTTTTTTCTCCATTACAATGATTATTGTACAGGGGTATAATGGATTTGTATCAATTTTTCACATTCTTAAAATCCTTTTCTTTAAAAAAATATTTTTGATGTCACATTAAAATTCAAAAAATTCTAATGAAGAAAATAGCTAATGAATAAAGTATTCTAATAATTAATCCCTTCTTTGATAAATTAAACCAATATAACTAGACAAATAATATTCAAATAACAGATCAAATTATGGAACAATTAAAAGCTTCAGTAAAATTATTGTATTGGCAGATCAAATTTTAGAATAATTAAAAATAATATTTAATTTTTCAATACAAAATAACTATAATAAAAATGTAGCTAAAACTGAAAATATCAACAGTAAGGAAAATAATGCCTGAATAGAATGTTAGTTTCAAATGAATCATAGATGAAAAAGCAAGCATAAAATATAATTGTTCAATAGCACATAAACAGAAAAATTAAAGTGTCATTTAGTATCAATTCTATTATGGAAATGTAAGTTGATACCGTTTTATTTGCTGATAGAGGATTGCAGACATCACAATTTTGTTTGTATTCTTTTGCAGGTTGAGTTTTACTGCAATTGACCGAGAACTTCTAAAAATAAGAAAATATTAAAAATTAGCATTATATATTAAATGCAAAGAAAAATTACAGAGCCTGCAAATTTTATTTAGCTTATATATATATATATATATATATATATATGCTACTATTTTTCATAAAAAGAATCTAATATTTTATATATTCATGTTACCATTGATCATAACAATGTTTTTACAAAGAATTATATGTTACCTCACATAGACAATTAAAGCAGTCATCAGATATTTGCCCAGTTGGATGAAAAGCTTGAGCTAAAAATTAAATAAAACACATCAATTTTATAACCGATTTTAAAGTGAATAAAATTTTACTGAAAATTACATTTGTAAACGAAGTAATTTAAATCACATTTTTAGAACATAGTATTAAAAGTTAAATCAAAAGAAAGGAAATACTACATAAAATTATGCAGTAATAAACATTAATTTTTATCATTGCGAATATTGAAAGAATGCAGTTTATCAACTTTAGAGTA
Source organism: Latrodectus geometricus (assembly GCA_026290005.1). Lineage (NCBI taxonomy): Eukaryota > Metazoa > Arthropoda > Arachnida > Araneae > Theridiidae > Latrodectus > Latrodectus geometricus. The sequence continues at coordinate 21,148 of JAPDSC010119278.1, forward strand.
ATATTTACATTAGATTCATTAAAATGAATATTGTTTCTTCAGAAGAGTTTTGGTAATCTTATTATTTTATGAAGTATAAAACACTATGGATAACATAAATTGATATAAATTTGGAAGGCCTTGCTAAAATGATTACAATTAATTTTGAACAGCTTGTTATATAAATAACATGACACTATTCTAATTATAAGTAGGTAAGGATAATGAAGATGTATACTGCAAGCTTCATTCTTTAGAAAGAATGAGTCAAAAGAATATTGCTAATAAAAATGATTTCCTATCAATTTAAATGCTTTCAAAGAGGTTGAATGAGTAGTAATTGATTCATAGATTTTACAAGAATCAGAGCTTTCCCACTCATCAATTTTAAGAATGTAAGAATGAACAAGCATAAAAAAACATAAAAACACTAATGTTGGTTAAAACTACCTTAGTGCAAGCAGTATATGCTTTAATGCTTGCAATTTGGATCAGTAAACCAAAAGAACATGCAGGCATTGAGCAAATAGCACAAAAAGAGTACTATTCATAAAGATAACTCATCATTAAAAAATTAAAATTAAATGCTTAATGTCACTTACACATTTAATATTTTATCAAGAACTATGATTTCAATATTCAATTAGTGTTAAACTTTAAAAAAATCTTGTAAATTCAATTACTTTTAAATTTAAAGCGATATAATAATTAAAAATTATTGACTTGCATTTTTATGATATGCTTAATTAATTTATTTTCATAATCAGATTGTTAATTAAAGATGAAAAAGTGTTATATTCTCATTACATAACACATTAATATAATGATTAAATAAGTTTCCTTAAAATTGTGATTAAACGATTGTTATACAAAATCTGATTGTTTCATTAGAAAAAGCTTTTTTACCCTTATGATGTCAAGCACTATTTTTCATGTTAAGAATCCAGCCATGATGTAAAAATACCAGAATTTTAATCCAAAAATTACTTAACTCAAAATTAGGATATTTTTACAATAAGGCCAGTCTTAAAGTAAAAAGAAAAAACATGTTATAAATTACTCATCAAAAGCAATTATAAGCATTTTATTCAAAGGGAAGTTTTTAGTTGCCCATTCTTTAAAAATTTATTTAAGTATTTTTAAATATAGTAAAAGTTTGATATTGCTCTCAAAAGTGAAAAATAGTTAAAAGTTTAAAAATCTTTATTATAACTTGAAATAGGAAAATAAGCTAAAAAAAAATTACCTTTTATAACTACAGTTAAAAAATCATCATGCCAAAACAAAAACTTAACTTTGAAATTATTCTTTATTTTTTTTAAAATAAATAAAGATAAACACAATTTAAAAATGAATATATACATTCAAGAACTAGACAACAAATATGTTAATATCAATTAGTACAATTCTTTGAAAACATAATAAAATTTATGTTTTGGATTTACAAATATGCTTTAAAAAAATCTTGAACTTATTAAAATGATTATTATAGTTCTTATGTTATATATTTTTAGAAATTTATTTCATGTATCAAAATTCAATATTTCTCAGAAACAAGGCTTTTGAAGGAATACCTCCTGTTAGACTGTTCTCAAAATAGATTAGTCATATATTTTTTTCATTAGTAAATAAATAATTTTTTTTTACAGCAAGCTCGAAAGAAAAAAACAGATTTTGCTTAAATTAAATTCCATGTATGTAAATTGCTTAGATTTCATTTTAATTCAATGTTAAACCACTTGTTATACATTTCCATGTAATAATTTATATCATATCCATGTTATACATATCACAGTTATAATATCCATGTTGTAATTTTGAAGAAAATTTTCAAAAACTTCATGATAATTCAATCTGATAAATATCAAGCTGTAAAAAAATTTTTGTTGAAAAGCATGAAAAAGCAATATTAGGTTATTCCTTTTTCCCAAAAAATTGATAAATACAAATTTATAGAGATGTAACAGATTTTATTCATTAAAGTGGATATCAACATAAAAATTCAATTTTTTTTTTTTTTTTTTTTTTTACAAAATTGTTTTTCTTGATATATTAATAATAAAACTATCAATCCTAAAAACATATCATACATTTAAGAAAATCATAATTTTCATTAAATCGTGATATTCTCCTAGTCTTGCAATTGTATTAAATTTGGATTTTATATACACATAATTAGAAAGCATTTAATTAGTAGTCTTATGAAAACAACTTAAAAAATTCGATATTATTTTTAAAAATTAAATATAAAACGTTTGTCATTTAAAAAACTAAAAAGTAAATGGAATCTCCAACCTACCTTTTAAAAAAGCAACACTAAATAAAAGACATAAAATAATGCCAACAAAACGAAAATTCATTTTTAAAAATTATGTTTACTTGCTACTAATTTTATTTTAGATATAGTGTCTTCTTCTTTACATATTCTGTGGTTTTACATTCATTAAAATTAAGAAATTCAAAGGCATAAGAGAGAGAGAGAAATTCGCTTAATATATAAATTATAAATATTGACTACGGAAAACATCGAAATCGTTTATTTACTTATATATTGTTTTCGATGCCATTGACTTAAGTTAAGCCGGATTGGTTGAAAATAAAACGGGTTTCTGATAAACGTATGTGCATATTACGATGAAATTTCTTACCAGGAAGTCGAAATTTGTGGCGTTTCCCGCCAAGGTGATGCGCCTAAAGCAATTCCATTATTTTTCAATGTTTAAACATTAAAAAACATAGAAACGAAAGTTAATGAACGAAAAATAATTATTTGAACACGGAAATCCACATATTACTAAATAAAATATTTATTGTCTTTTTAAAGTTTGGATTGAAATCAACTTTTAATCTCGTTATAAATAGAAAATGATTATCATTAACATAGAGATTAAATAAAAAAGCAAATATTTTTAGTTTCGATTTCAAATATTACACATCATGTTGCGAAATATTAACTTCTGAAAAATCTTACCTTTTTCAGAATACGAATTTGGTATGTAATTCCGAATGAAAGAATTCCTAAGTTCTGGAAAAATGAATTATGAATGTCCATTTACAATATTTTTAATTCCATTAGAAAAACTGCGAATCGTTTTTTTTTTTTTAAATAAATTACACGTTTTGAAATTTATTTACAAAGTTGTTAAGTAAATTAAACTTAAGTAACTTATAAATTGAAACTAAATTAAACGAAACTAAATTTGAAGCAATGGAATTTTCATCTTATGTTAAAATAATATTGGCTTCACTAAGTTCAAAAACAGACTTTCGAAATAAGTCATTCTAAACGTTATGTGTTGATTTAAATAGCAAAACTTAAATTCGATGGAAAGTAATCTATTTATGATTCAAATCCATTTTTTTTTTAAAAAACTTAAAATCCGAGAGTAATTTCGAATAACTCTTCGCACATTTTTTATAATTTATACCTTTGTTTAGCACATAAGTTTTCCATTATTTATATTGATCCTAATCTATATATGCCTTTTTCTGAATTTTTAAAAGCATATCTCATTATTAGTTTAAGAAAAATGTCACCGGGATGAGTAAAGTAATTCATAAAATTCCATATATTTTCCTTTTTTCAAGTACTTCATAAAATTTCATATACTTTTTATCTTTTCAGAAGAAAAATATGAAAAAGATTTTGCGAAATATATTGAAACATAAAGATAAAAAAAAGAGTGATGATAAAACATATAATTTAAAACAAAAGATTAGTACACTTACAAATTTTATGTTAGTGCTGCCATCTAATAAAGAAATATAAAATTACCACCTGTTTTCAATGCTATTATAACATAAAATTGCTTAAACGTATAATTAATTATAAATTTAAATGCTGTAGATCTATTTATTATTATAAATAATACCATAAATTATATCAAATGAAATTTATTTTTTAAAAGAAATATATATTTCTTTTAAAATATTAAAAATACAAATTAAAGTGTCAATCTTTTTATAAATTACATGAAGTATAGAAGTGAAATGGGAAAATTTATTAGATGAAAAAATATAAAAAAGTCAAATAATTTAAGCCTGAAGCATTGATTAATAAGTATCTATTAATATGAACTTTATTTATTTATATTTGTAATTTAATTTTAAGAAATCAATGGAATTTTTTAAAACAATCATTTCAATACTTGTACTTCCAAAAATATCTTCCACGATTTGCGAAACAGCCTTTTTGTAACTTCAAAAAAAAATTAATTTAAAAAAACTGCTTTTTATTTTTATGGTATTTTTTACAGATATTTCGATTTTTATATACCATCATTTAATATTTTTACAATTTTTTTCTTCTTTATTTGAATTTTTAAAATTAATTTTTGATATATTTTTTTTAACTTTTATGAATTTCTTGATTTTTAATATTGTAAGCTCTTTTAATAATTTCCTTACAACTTTTAGAATTGTTAAACAAAAGGACATGCATATTCTTGAACCAGGGGGATGATTATTATTTCTGGTTGGTATTTAGGCCAGACAAAATCTTAATATTTGGGGCTCTAGGTTGCTGCAAATTTTTTTAAATGTGAATATGATTAGAAAGCATTTCTCAAAAGATATTTTTAAGCATTTTTAAGTAAATGAAAATTTTTGTTAGGTAAATCTTGCTAAAAAAATACTTCCGAACAGAAATTTTTTAATTATTTTTATATTTAAAAAGTAAATACGTTTTGAATAAAATGTGCATTATATTCTAAAAATTTATAAAAATTATTTTTATTGAATATCAAACTATTGAATCTTTTTTATACACAGTACAAGAATGCAAAAGAACTTTTGCTTAGCTTTGCAGGTAATGCATTCAAAAGCCATAATGTAAACCCATTTTTAAATACTAACATATCAAATGAGATTTCATTTATTATAATATGTATATGCATTTTGTCAGATGGATTTCTTACTTTCGATTTTTTTAAATCCATTTTAGTTTTTTACTTTTTAATTGCCATGCCAATGAAAACTTTTTTTTCACTACTTGGAAATTTCAAGAAGTCTTTTAAACAATTAAGATAAATATATTTTTTTGTGAATAAATGATTCTAAGATTTTAAAATTTTATAACTTTAAGGAAATACAATATGTGAGGAAATTAAATAAATTTATAAATAACATTGCCTAATTATGCTGATTTCATAAATTTGAGTGTTGCATTGCATCAAATCATATAATTATTTTTTAAATATCATGGCAGAAAATGCTTTTATAGGCTAGAATACAAAGGGTATTAACACCTTTTTAGAACGATTTCGGGGCCGTATCGTGGTAGGTTTGCGTTCAGAAAGAGCTCGTTTTAAGAAATCAAAGACACAACAGTCCGTAGATGAAACGTCGAGGGACTTCGCAAGAATATGTTAAAAAGGTATATATGCAATACCTGTATTAGTCTTCATTTTTTCAAGGAAAGCAGTGATAGTTTTCGAAGTAGGACTTGTAGCTTTGTCTTGAAGTTTCACTCTTTGAAAGTCATTGGGATAAAGAAGTGGAATTTATTCTGTTAATATTGTACGTAAAACCTTCTCCTGATAATATGATGAGTTGATTTTAACATTTTTTTCCTCTCTTCTTTTTAATTTCCCATTGTAAGAGAAACCTACAACAAGCATAAACTTTCTTTACATTGATGGAAAAAGGTTTATACATTTTTTTCTCCTCGTTTTCTATAGTATACCTATTTTTGTTGCAGTCATTTAGGTAAAACCATTCTTCATCAAGGGTCACATATTTCCATTTATCTCGTGCTAAATGGTTTTTATACAGAATTCTACAAAATGTTTTGCCTTGAGCCACATGTCTCGGCAAAAGCTGGTGAACATTGTTTTTTTAGCTTTTTTTAAGTTGTAAATCTTGGTTTTTTATTAGGTTGGAGAAAAAGAAATCCATTATTTTTACTTGAACTTTATGTAACTTCTTTTGGATTCATTTTGTAAAAAGGTTTAAAACAGCTTTCATGTAGATTTTTAGGTCTTGCGCGTTACGACTGCTGACATGCGGTTAACTTCGATCATTTTTGATATTTTATAGACATTTTCGACGATGCTGTATCCACACGCGAGGTGCATCTCTAACATCAAAAATACCCGAACGGAATCGACGAAACAAAAATTGTATGTAACTGGTTGTTACAGTCTTATATAGGAAGATAAACACCTTTCACAATTTTGGCCACCCGGCTATCTTTTTCGCCGTTACAAGAGAAAAACGAAAATGTATCGAATTTTCTGTTTGTTGTCTTCCATTTTTAAAACCTTGTACTCGTTACTGAATGAATCAAACAAAAAACCGCAAGAGGATATTTTAGTGTCAAATATCACCTTTCCAACGAGCATAAATCTGAAACTGTTTGATAGATACCTCACGAGATATCGATCACTACAGACGTCTACCGAAAAAATAATAGATTACTTTTTCCCCAAGCTAATATTTTATTTATTGTTGTTACAGATAAAATAATAAACCAAGATTTACAATTACAGTTACTAAAGACTTTGCAATTGATTTCTGTGTTGGCGTATTTTCTCTTGCTACAAGCGATTTCATTTAAGAAACATTTGAAACAGTACGTACCTTTTTCGAACATTCGCTCGGAGTCTTCTTTCCATGTAGAAATAATGATTGACGGTTTTTACCTGTCCGATTGTTGTTATTTTGCATTTAATAATGTTGTTTATTTTGCACTTACAAATTTTAATACCATGCATTTTACAACGTTTTTGAATTCTGCAATATTTCTCTTCTGAAAGAGCAAAAACATTTCCTTCAATCCACAGCTTGTTTACATGAAACATTTTGAAAGATGAATTTGAAAGTAGCAGACGATATTTCTCATTTCAATGTGTTAATACCCTCTATATAACAGCAATTTGACATGTTTAAATATAAAAAACAAATAATTGAGATTTTAACAAATCCAATGTATTCTCTATACTAAATATATTTTTTTAAAACAATTATTATTTGTATTAAATGTAAAATATAGCATCAAAGTTGGATACGTGTAAATATAAAATTTGTTTAAAATAATTTATACATATATAAATGTGTGCGTATCAGATTATATTTCTCAATTTCAGAAATGGGTAGTTTTACCCATTTTCAAGATGTTATATATTCAATAAACCTAAATACTTTTGAGTATCACTGAGAAGAAAATATGAGCAATTTCATTTATAATTAATGTGATAGTAGCAATACTTTTGATATTAAAGATTAGAATATATATATATATATATATATATATATATATATATATATATAT
>JAPDSC010119278.1:28406-60754 GCA_026290005.1 Latrodectus geometricus
TGATCATGATTGAAGTAGATACCAGAACTATTCATCGTGAAGTGGGAATCAAACACAATAACCTTTAAAGTAAAAGCCAAAAAGCAATTTTAGAAACTTTAGGAAAAATTTTAAAAAGAGTGTATCCACATATCTGAAAAAAATCTTTATAACAAATAAAAAATTGTTTCTTAAACAATAATGAATGCATTTTTTTTGTCTTTTCTATATAGACGATAAAAAAACAATTGAAATTTTAAAAAGAACAAGAAATATAAGTTTTCATTAAGTTTCATAGGATTAATAGAAGAGAAATATAGAATCAAATACCACTATTTCAGATTCATTGAAAACATAAAGGATACTTCAGTAGATATTTCATGATTTAACACATATTGTTTGTATAAAAAATTCATGATATTGTATATCGGTAATAAAGGTTTAAATATTCAAATTTTTGTTAACTTTATTTAAAATGCTTTGAAATTTTGCATAATTATCAAATACAATTAAATTGTTTAAGCAAATTTTTAAGTAACTGCCTGTAAGTTTAAATGATTTGTCAAATAAAATTTGCTCTAACCATAATTACATAAAATAAATCGAAAATTTGAAATTCACAACAATTTATTTTCTTGAAACATTTATAGTTTACATTTTCAAAAAAGCATTTTACCTGTAAACAGTAAAATGCACATATAGCAGTTAAATGCTGCTTCATAACAGATCTTAATATGTGTAACGTCTTAAAAATCAGACAAATATTATGAACGAAATAAAATTTTTAAAAGCAGTTGTTATTCAAGAAGTATTATATTTCCAAAGAGTAATACCTTTCAATCACAATTAGAGATACTGCTAAAGAATGAGCATTGTTAAAAACATTTAAACATATACAATCATAAACTTCAGCTTATTATATACATAAGAAACTGTTATAAATATTTGATCTTATTTTTATACAAAATTTTAAAAAATGAAACACATAGTTTGAAAATATTATAATATGAAACATATAGTCTATATTTTATACATGTTTTAGTAATTATTAATCAAACAACTTTATTCACACAAATACATTTGGAAATTACAACTGTATTAATCAATAAATTCTATTTTTCAATTGATGGCAAGCAATTGTTATACCGATTGAATAACAGTTTCTATTAAAAGTTTTATGTGATATAAATTAATTGCAGTGGAACATATGTTTTAATGTATAAAATATTATATCATCAAAGAGATAATGCATACTTTTCTTTATAAAAATGTTCAAAATAATTTAACATAAGCTGTTTTAAAACAATCTATTTGAAGTAATAGTTAAAGATAATAAAATTTAAATTTATAATTAATTAAAATTTTTAACCTTAAATAATTAAGATAAAATTCAGTTTCTATACATTCCATGCATTTAATTTTTATAAGATGTTTCAAATAATCAAGAAAAATTCAAGTTGTTAACTTCATAAATAAATTATACTTTTGAAAATATAAAAAGGATGATTTTTTTACATAAAGTTTATAAAATAATTTAATTTTTAAAGAAACATAAAAAAATCTGATTTTGTCTTCAAGTAGTAAAAGAGTAAGGCACGTGTAAAAGTTTATTTGAAGGATGGTCACATAGTCTTGAATAATGTCTTGTAACTTCACATTCCAGCAAGAATCTTTTGTCTCTATTTTTCCATTAAATTCTCCATTCAAAACTAATAAATAGTTCATCACCACAATTAGTTCCATTTGTCAAGTTAGCTCAAGTTGTTGTAAAACAAATTAAAACATAAACATTTAAGTACTTCATTACCACTTACTTTTAAAAAATATTATAGCCTACAGGATTTGAAACAAATACAATTTAATAGACACAACTTTTTGTTTTATCACAAGAAAGCACATACGATGAAATGATCTAAAATAAATAATAAACATTCTTGTTTCACAACATAATTCAAAACAATTGTCCCGTCATTGTTTTTATAATAAAACAATGAATTTGATGAAATGTTCCAAAGACACTGATTTTGTATAGGTAATGTGTCATCGAAAGTTTGTGAACACATTTAAGTATTTATTTTGAATAAATTCAAAGCTTTACAAGGATGTAGAGTCAATTTTTGACCAAAGTGTTTGGTGATAAACTGAGCATTCTTATCACAATGCTGCATCACCACTTGCCATTCTATAGCCATTTCTCTCATTGAGTGGTTCTTTCTCGGGAACTTCTTGAGGTCGTTTTCTCTTGAAGAAACCAAGCTAAAAAAATATATTCATAACAAATGAAAATCTGAAAGTTACTTTAAAAGTATAAACAATTGAAAAACTGTATAAAAATTTACAACTGTAAAAGCTTATTAATTGAACTTTCAACTAAAGAAAAATATTGAGAAAGTTGCTACTTTTTACATGGTTATTACTTAAATGTTATTACTTTATATGGTTATTACTTTTATATGGTTATTATTTAAAAAATATATTTTAATAACTTGTAATTTTTAAATTTTTTTACATTTTAAATATTAAACATAAAGAAATTTATATTTAAATGTGGAGGATATTAATTTTTTTATATTCTCTACATTTTGAAACAACTAATTAAGGTTAGAATTTTGCTTTTAATTGACAAAATAAAAATTGTTGGTTTTAAAAATACTGCACTATCAATTTTGTTCAGTTTGGTAGTCGCTCTATGGGCAATTTTTGCAAACTACAATTTAAAGGGGATTGTGAATAACTACAAACATCTAACAATGAGTTGAGAATTTGAACTCATAAATTGCTGAACCGAAGGGCAGAGTGTAAACAGAGCAATTGTCCATCCACTACAGCAATGTTAAGTAACAGAAAACTTTCAAGCATTGTAGACATTCAAAATGCATCTAATCTTTCTTCAAAAAGGCATTTGATTGGATAAAATCTTAAAACATATCAAGCAAACTAAATTGTTCATCATTAAAAATTTCACAGTTTTAAGAGGATAGCAGGGAGGGAATAGGAAATGATGGTTCTACAACTTTCTGTGATGTAGTTGTGAAATCGAATTTCTTTGAGTAGGTTTGTTTGATGTTTTATGGTTACTTTCTAAACATGAGGACTAATTGGACCAGGATCTACAATTTAAAATAGACTCCAAACCACAACGAACATCCATACACTATATATTTTCGTTGAACCCACAAGCTGTTGAACAGAAGGCCACAGTTTCTTTGAGAAGGTCTTAACTGCAGATAAATAATGAGAATTGAGATTTTGTTTTGGTATTCTGTATTTTTCTTTACATTGCTGCTACAAAGTTTTTTTTTTTGTTATTTTTCCTTTAACAATTTGTGACTAGGTACATGGTCCATAAAAAGAATATTTGGTGGCTAATCAAGAGCATGCAGCCTCACAAATAAAGATTGTTGTAAGGTATTTGAACAACTGCAATGTCTCAAATTCTGGAAAAACTTGTCAGATATAGTGATGTGCATTCAGCAGCTAGAAAAGCATTCGCAAGTAACAACCCCAACAGTTTATCATAGGAAAAAGAGAATAACAACAATCAATTGTTATTCATTGGCAGCCAGGATAACAACATATTCCACTTCATAACTTCTATCATTAGGATGATAAACTTTATGATTATTTTCTGTAATCTGATAATCCACTACAGATTCAAAGCAAGGGAGTAAATGGCCATCCTCTTAAGCATTGTCCTTTAACCCATGCAACAGTAATCCTTAAATTTTTAAATAATTATCTACCAAGACACAATGGAATATATAACTTTTTAACATCTTTTCAGGACTCACCATATCATACAATTAAAAAAAGAAAGCACTCTTCGAACATAAGATTAAATGTTCGATCCTAATCGTTTGGGAACAGTGAGAGATTGATGCTTCGTTTGGGCATTCATATCTGTGGAGAGTGAGTAATTATTCATTTTTTGATTTTCCTCATTTGCAATATGCGAATAAGGCCCCCAATTTAAGAAAAATGTACTCATAAGGCAATTTATGTGGTGGATATCAAAATCCTTAACAATAATCTTCAGTCATTAGATTAGAGTACCAAAACATTTTACCAGTATGCAGTGTTAAACATCTTATCCCACATTAATTTACTTAAAGAATATACATCCCAAGATTTAAATTCATTTATAATTGAAGTTTAATGCTAAAATAATTAATGCAGTAATTAAAATATGTAAGCAAATAATTACCTTCCACAAAAGTAAAGCAAGTAGACCCAATAACAAGAGACCACAACAAATTGCTAGAATGATTATCCACCAGGGAATCATGTAAGGTGCATGAGCCACATCAAGTAAGCTGACTTTGGTGGAAACCTGCAAATTAATATAAAAGTTAGAATTTAACTAATATTTTAAATTCAAACTTGCTAAAAATTTAGTTATTTAATGCTATTATCATTTCATATTTAGTAATTTAACATTTAATTTTAAACACTACTATAAATTTGTGATTTAAAAATACTTAATCAAATTAACTCTGCTTACATTTTAGTCTTTCAAAATGGTGTTTCTGTAAAAGCTTTAAATCATATAATTTCAAACAGCTGAATCAAATCTTTTTTTGTTATCAGTTATTATAACATTTAAAATGTAGTTATATAAAACTCATTTACTAATACTGGCCATCAATAATGCAACACCCTGAAGGAAGTGAGCAACTCATGTAAAATTTACAAATTTACATCATGCGTTTGTTGTGATGAAATATGCAAATCATTAGCATTTCAGTGCATACATAAATTATGCTTGACTGCTGGACACAACAACTGTTTTTTCCTTAGATGTTCCTTCAATAAATTATTTAACTATTTCTTGAAGAAGATATAACATCTTTAAGCAATTTTCTAAATTTGATCAATCTTACAGGGATTATCTTTTAGAGAAATCAGTGATCTTGTACAACAAAACAAAGCAACTATGATGTGTATCTATAATTGCTGAATGCAGGAGGGAACAGCAGATACATTTGAATGACCACACCCACCTCATTGCACCACTGTATGCGATGAAAGGCATTTTGTGTACATGGAAGCAATGGATTGCTCAAGCACATACAAACTATAGGCAACAGATTCGATCTGTCATAGTAGTGGACATAATTTGATGTCAGCTTGTATCATTCAACATTGTTTGTAGATGAAGGTATGTTCATAATCGTTCATTGTTTTTTGTGTTTACTCTTGATTAAAAACCACAGGCGTTTGAGATGCTAATGCCTGATGAACAACAGGAAATACATAGCAAAATGGAACAACAATGTCTTTACAGATAAATCCCATTTCTGCTTACAATATCATAATGGTCGCATTAAAGTCTGAGGACACAGTAATGAGACAGATGAACTGTTACATTATATATTATTACACTTGTTGGGGGATCAGTAGCATGGTTTGGGGCGGTATTGGATTTCACTGCTCAAGGATCATCTCTTGTCATAGTCATGGTTAGTGCAATGAACAGCCAAGCCGTTATGGCCAAGTTGGTTAGGGTATAGTTCTCCTTATTGGAAAGTAATGAGTTTGTGTCCCAGCTTAACCAAAGATTCTTCGACTTCACGAAAAGCAACCTAGGCTCATTAAAGAAGTCATGATTGCAAAGTCTTCCAAGTGAAATAATGCTCTTCAGTGTGCCATATTATGTATTTATAGAAGTCTTTTGCTTGATTTCTGATTTCATATTAGGAAGATTTCCCAGCTGCTTTTATTAATTGGGAGACCCTAAATTTGGTACAAAGATTAGGTACTGGGAAGTGCAACAACAATGAACAGGCAGTGTTACATACCTGAGATGTTGGAATCTGTGGTCCTCTCATAATTTCAGCTCTAGTATGATAATGAACGACTACATGTAGCACCCAATGTTCAAGAGTTCTACCCTACCCATCAGAATGAATTATTTAATTTTCTTGGTCTTCTTGTGATTTGGTTTATCGTTAATTGAAATCGCGTGATCCATGCTTGTACAACTAACCTGGGATACACCCTCCGCTGCAACACCAGATCAAATTTGGCAATATGTGGAAGACTCATGAGCTTCTGAGGCCCAAGGATACATCATAAGCTCCATCGATTCTATGCTGAAACATGTGGCAGCAATTATAATTAACAATGATGGCTACAAAAATTACTAATTTGGCAACATCCACATTCAACATAAGATTGCAATTTCAATCATTTTATCTTTGCATAATGTATTATCTGACAAATAAATTTTGCAGCGATTTTTCTGATACTTTTTGGTATTGCCTTTTGGGTGGCCAGTTGTGTAAAATCATTTGCGAAAACTAAACTGAGAGATTTTAATCATCCAATCATTCTGATTATAATAATTAACATACATATGCACACATCAAAATTTCAAACAATACTTACCACATACACTTTATATGGTAAATAGCTTGGATCCACACCATATGGAAGAGCCGTAATACGAGTGACCAACTTTGAAGAAGTCATAACTTCACTAAGACCAATCTAAGAAAAATTATGAAAGCTTGTAACTTTTTTCACATAAACAAATATGCTTATGTATTAAATATTCAAAATTCTCTTATTCGAAACAGATATTTTTGAAGCAAAAAACCACTTAGGAATTTTTATTACAAACTAAAGTAATTGATTCTCAATTGATAAACATTATTTTTTTTATCTTCAGAAATTTTTTATTAAATTAATATAATTGTAAAATTCTTGGAATATTCATACTTCATTATTTTTAATTTTTGAAAATGAAAACATTGTTGAATTTCAAGTTCATTTGTATATTCTGTTTAGTATTCAATGGATTCTTTCCACTTTCTTTGACGGATATGATATCTAAAGAAGATTTGGGTTCACATTTATAACCTTGCATTACTTTTTCAATGGGAGATTATTAATATTTTACAAAATATTTTGTTATGCAAGAATGTATTCTATTTATATGATAAATACTGTAACTTCAGAAATGCAATTCTAAATTATGCATCTGAAATCTCAATATTTCTTATGATTCATGTTTAGATTTTAAAATATTTAACATGTTATTTATAAGTTTCATAATATATAATTTCATTCATATAATTCCTCATAAGGTTTATTCTCCATCAGCTTGAAGCATAATTAAGATAAATGTACACCAAAAATTAATTTTTAAGTTATTCTCTTGATATTGTGAAAACAACATAAATCATTAAAGTATTTAAAATAAAAGATTTAATAAAAAATTACTTCATTGTATGTTTCTTTCCACAGTCTTGAACGTATGCTGAAAATTACTTGGTCCCCTTTTTCAAGAGTTGAAATTGTGCAATGAATTTTGGTACACAGTGTGGGTCCACATGACTAAAAAATTAAAATGAAACGGATTAGAGCAACTGTTATTATTATTCACTCAACAGCATAATAAAATAAAATATTTTAATTTCTTTTTAACATATAAATTAAAAAAATGAAAAAAATAACAAAACACAGTTTTAAAAAAATTTAATAGAAAATGAGTTGTTAATCAATAGCTTGGGTTATTTGTTGCTCAACAATCAATTTTTACAAATGATAATTTGACTTGCTAACAAGTTACAGTTTAAGCGAATTCCAAATCACCAACAATAGATCTACTACAATGGTTGGAATTGAACTCCTGAACTTTCCAATGCAGGATACAGTAAAAATGTATATAGTTTAAGAAACCCATAAATGCAATAATTAAAAAAATTTTTAGTTTATTAGTGTTGAAAAGTGAAAAAAAAAAAAGCTTTTCAAACCCTTAAAAAATTTATAATATAAATTTTCAAGTTCCTGAGAAGATATTTAATTTTGTTCTGGAATCAAACAGAAAGGAAATTTTTATTATAATTTCTAAGCTAAATATTAAGAAAACAATTATTTCTAATTAAGTTCTCATTGACACTTTCTTTCTTTATTAAGTTCTCATTGAATAATTTTTAAATAAAATAATAATGAATGACTAAAAAATTTTTATAAAATTTCTCAACTAATTGCTATATTTAATTATCAATAAAAATTCATGATTAAAGTAATAAAGCTACTTTTAACCCATTTTTGAAATTATTATAAGGTTGGTAAATCTATATTTTTATTATTTTTCAAATCAATATTTTCAATAAAATTTAAAAAAACCAGCATATTTGATAAAATTTAAATTCAAGAAAAATTAATTTCCCCTTATAATTTAATCCGGAAATAATAAATAATGAAACAAAATTTAAAATACTGAATTAGCAATCAGGAATACTAATTTTAATAGATCAACTTTAACACATTTACTCTTTTAAAAACATAATTAACATACCAATTCTTCTTGGAATGCATCTTCTCCCTCATCATTAAAAAAATGATCTTCGCCTTCATCAGACATAAAAAAATGGTCATCTTCTCTTTTCTTTCTATTAAATAATGAGTTCTCTGTTTTTATCTCCTTATTTTTAGAATTCAAGTCACCCAAAAGCATCTGTTGTTTTAAATCTTGAATACTGATATTGTGATTCCTGGGACGCCTTCGTACTTCCTGAAGTTTAAATGAAAGTTATATTGATAAAAATATTTGTTTTAGAATTATTAGAATGAAAATTAATAAAAATGCTTTTAGCTTTGAAATATTTTATAATAAAAAAAATAGTAAAAAAATTTCTTCCTAGAACCATTTGATATAAAATTAAAATTGAATGAAAAATGACACTCAATAAGCATTTGCTATCAAGAAGTTTTTGAAAGTAATTTTCTTTTAAATATTTATAAAATTAATTCAGAAAAATCTTTTCATTAATGTTATTTTTATTCTAATGATTCTGACTAGATAAACATTTCTGTTTAGAGTTGTAAGAATAAAAATGATATTAATCTTTTTGTTTTGAATTATTTGAATAAAAATGATATAAATAAAAGATTTTCTTGAAAATATTTCAGAAAATGACAATTATGTCATTTTCTGAAGGAAAGTGACAATTATAATATTCTTCAAGTTAGAATTATTAGAATGAAAATAATAGTAATAAAAATTTTCTTCTCCTAAAAAAAAAAGCCTTTCATTCCTTCAAAGGGTTTATAAAATTGAGTATCAAGTATGCTGGGGGTTTTGCATTAGGCTGACTATCGAACTAAGATTTACTCTTAGCACCCCAAGCCCTAGGTAAGAAAACAAATATGGGAACTGTAGATTTGCTCCTTCCCTATAGGCAGTCATGGCACAAACTATTTTTTTTTAAATATTTGAATAAAAATAATTAAAAAAATTTCATTATTTTTAAAATAATTTCTATGAAATTAGGTTATTTAGATTCAATATTCATAGGTCTTAGAAATTCTATGAAATTAGGTTAATACATAATATTAAATATGACAATATATAAAATATAACCATTTTGCCCAGTCCCTGATGGGCAGGCTTGGCTTTGCCAAGTGTCATATGTAACAACACAACAACAAATATAACCATTATCTTTAAATATTATATCATAAAGCTTGTTTTTAATAAAAAATAGATAAGAAAAATTACCTGCAAATTTAAAGGATTGACATCTATTTTTTCGCACTGAGCATTTCCTCTGACCTCAGGTTGTGACATTAAATACAGTAAAGATTTGCCTTCTAACGTATATGTTGGCCACAATATATACACCTCACCTTGTTGAATTGAGCTGGGGCCTTGATTCCCTATCTAAATTATTCAATAAGACATTATTATGAGACAGTGAAATGCATCTTAAAAATTAAAGAAATGGCTTGAACTTGAGAAAAAATATACATACATAAAACTATATAATTGTTCTAAGAGAATAATGAAATTTTTTTCTTAATGCAATTCTGACTTTTAACAAATAAAAAAAATGTTTAAAACTGTGAATACTTCTGAAATATCAATTTTGCATCATAGTAATATATATATATATATATATATATATATATATATATATATATATATATATATATGTGTGGCCCTTGATTTAAGGAACCAATGGGGTGAGGGTAATGAAATACATCCACCAGAGTTATATTTAAGAATTTTATTAAAAAAACATTAAACAAAACAAAACAAGTGGACATAAATTTAATCTCAGGTTAGGAGCACACGTTTTAACGTGTGTACAGATCCGGACCTTGGCTTCTACTACTAAAGTTTCACTTTCCTGCCACTTGGTGGCGTGGTAGTGTCACTGTTGTTGAAGTAAAGTTGTACAAGAGCGGTTACAAACTCCCCCTCTGGATCCGACGACGTCCTGGCGAGGAGACAGAATCCAAAGGTTGAGCTCTTGTAGTCATGGTTGATGACCTATTGGGTTTCGGAAGAGCTGTTCGTGAAGTGGTTGGTTTCCTGAACCGATTTTCAGTTTGTGGTGATTTGAAAATGACCTTTGGTGGTCGGCCTCTTTTTCGTAATGGGGCAACTGGAGAAGTGTCCATGTCTTTAAAAGGTGTCAATGCAGATGTGTGGTAAGTTGCTATTGGTTCGGATGGTTTATCAAGACTTGCTATCACATAAGAAGTTGGTGATTTTTGGGTAAGAACTAAGTATGGTCCATCACGTTTTGGCATGAACTTAGAAGTTTTCTTGTTTTTCGCACTACTTATGGGGTGTAAAGTAACCCACACCTTGTCTCCAGGTGAATAATAAACTTGACGTCGATGTTTGTCATATTGTTTCTTTCGTTGATCTTGTTTTAGTTCTATTCTTTCTTGTATATCTTTTGTAATGGTGGCAAATCTCTTCAGATAGGGTGTAATTTCTGCCACGAAATTATCGTTTTCAACAACAGCTTTGAAATTTTGTACGACATCGTCGACAGTTCGTAGTTCTCTTCCATATTGTAGGTAGGCAGGTGTGTGGCCGGTAGTGTCACAAACTGATGTGTTCATGGCAAAACGAATTACTGGGAGTTTCGAGTGCCAAGTAGCATGATCGTCTCCGACGAGTATTGCAAGTCGAGGTTTTAAGTCTCTGTTTTTACGTTCAACAGGGTTACTTTGTGGTGAATACACTGGTATCAAGTTTTGGCTTATGTTCAAAGTACAGCAAACTTGTTGTAAGACCGCACTAACAAATTGTGGTCCATTGTCACTTATAATTCTTCTTGGTATGCCATGACGCATAAAGACTTCTTCTATGAGAGTTTTGGCACAATGATGAGCAGTGGCCTAAGAAAGAGGGAATAACTCAACCCACTTTGTAGCACAATCTTCAACTATGAAAATCCATTGTTCACCCGTGTCCGTTGGAGGTAACGGTCCAAACAAGTCAATGGCTAAAATTTCAAAACGCTGGGAGTAGACAGGTGTTCTAAGTAAACCAGCTGGCTTTTGGTTTGAAGCCTTAAAACGATTACATTCGGGACAGTTTTTGACGTAATCGGAGATGTATTTTTTCATTCCTGTCCAGTAATATCGTTTTGCAATCCGTTGGAAAGTTCCTTCTTCTCCATAATGTCCAGCCATTGGATCATTATGATGTTTTTGCATCACTAGTTCACGTTCATTTGACGGGATGACCAACTGAGCGTCTTCTGAATCAGAATCAGGAACATAACGGTATAAAATGCCTTGATTCATCAAGAATCCGCGTTCCGTCCAGTTTGCATATTCTTCAGTTCTTTGAGTGGATTCAAAACTGTCAATTATCTTTTTTAAATTTTCATCTTTAAGCTGCGCCTCCCGCATATCTTTACAACTTCTAGTTGGCAAGTCAGCCATAGTGATATTATTAACTTCCAAAGAGGATTGTTCTTGTTTTCCACCTGGGCGTGACAACATGTCTGCAATGACATTTGCTTTACCAGGAATATACTGTACTTTCAGGTTGAAAGACTGAATTTCGAGTGCCCATCGTGCAAGTCGTCCGGTTGGAGACTTGAGGTTTAAGAGCCATTTGAGAGGTTGGTGGTCGGATGCCACGGTTACTTCAGTACCTTCAATGTAGCCACGAAATTTTTTCAATGCCCATACCACAGCTAGAGCTTCTCTCTCCGTCGTGGAGTAGTTGCACTCTGCTGGTGTTAACAATCTACTGGCATATTCAATAGGGTGTTCGTTGGGACTTTCACCTTGGAGTAAGACAGCTCCAAGTGCATAGCTGCTTGAGTCAGTCCGAATGATATATGGTTTGGTACCATCTGCTTGTTTTAGAACAGGAGTTGTTGTAAGGCAGTTTTTGAGAGTCTTAAAAGCATTTTGCTGATCACATCCCCATTCCCACTGAGCCTTCTTCTTTGTGAGGTTACTGAGTGGACGTGATATTTTTGCAAAGTCAGGAATGTATTTTCGAAACCATGAACATGTTTGAAGAAATGACTGTATTTCCTTAACGTTTTTAGGAGGTGGAATTTCTAATATAGAGGCCACTTTTTCTGAATCAACTTCTATTCCTTTTTGTGTTATCCAAAATCCTAGATATTTAATTCGAGGAGAAGCAAAATGGCATTTTTCTCTGTTTGCCCGCAATTTGAAGAGACAAAGTCTTTTAAAAATTGCTTCAAGATCTTCGACGTGTTTTTCAAAAGTTTCCGATAAGACAATGACATCATCTAGATAAGGTAATGCTAGAATGTCTTCGAGACCGTTGCAGAAACGATTCATTAGTCTTTGAAATGTAGCAGGCGCGTTCCGCAATCCAAAGGGCATCCTCAAGAAACGGTACGTTCCAAAGGGACATACAAATGCTGTTTTATCTTGATCTTCAGGAGAAACTTTTACTTGGTGGTATCCTGCTCGAAGATCAATTTTTGACATGTAAGGAGTTGGTTTGGCATCGTGCAACACGTCATCCATTCGAGGAAGAGGATAGGTATCTGGCACGGTGATTTCGTTCAATTTTCTGTAATCAATGCAAAGGCGAACTGATCCATTTGGTTTTGGTACCAAAACTACTGGAGAAGCATAGGGTGATTCGCATTCCTCGATTATGCCTTCTGACAGAAGCTTGTCAATTTCTTGCTTCAGTATTTCTTTCTTAGATGGGTTCATTCTATAAGGTGGAACAGCTATTGGGAGATGATCTATAGTTTTTATGTGGTGTTCAATAAATGTCGTTGGCTCTCCCCCTGGTTGAAAACATCTCTCATATTTTTCTAAGATTAAGTTGAGTTCTTTCTGTTCTTGGAGAGAAAGGTGAGCGCCTTCATTTTCACGAAGATGACAAGGATGTGGTTCCTCGTTTACTGCCAAAAGAGCATTGATGTTAGGGGGTGCTTCGGCAAAACCATATTTTCTGTGAGGAGTTTCAGTGAAATACCAATTTTTCTTTCGAAGATCTAGAACGATCCCTGCAGCTATCAAGAAATCCATGCCGAGTAGTGTGCGATTTCCTTTAGCATGTTTTAAAACAATTAGTTCGGTGGAAATAACTTTTGTTTATGTCGGCAATAGATGTTAATATCGCTGTCTTTCGAATAAGACCATCAGCTAGAGTCATTTCTATGTTCTTTTCTTCAAATTTCAATCCCTGTTTTCGAAGTAACTGATACATCTTTTCACCAGCAACAGTATGTGTAGCACCAGAGTCAGCACACACTGCTACTTTTGTTTCACAAATGGTAACTTCAATTATGCTAATAGGGGTATTTTCTTATGAGAAACTGTAGAATTGTTTTGTTTTTCTATATTTATCGATTTTTATAGAAATAAAAATAGTTTAAAAATACATAATTGATTTAATAGATTGAACTATTACTATTTACTTATATTATTTAAGTTTACTGAAATAGACACAGTGTATACATCATATAATATATTATATGTGCATATGGTATGTTTATATTATTTTTATAATTCAAGGAAAACACAATGCAAATGATATATTTATTTTAATAGCAATTCATTAATTGTTGAAATTTAAAACACACACTTATGTTGTCTTGATTTTTAATTTAAAACAATCTTTGCAGGTAAATATTTACCTCATATACATGTAGTACTTCAGGTCCAATATCTATTTCACTGACTTTGTTATCGATTAATTCTTCTGATTTATTGTAAGTTACAACTTCAGGAAGTGAAATCCTATATGTGGGGAAAAAAAACTGGTTTTATAAACGTTTACACAGTGATTTAAAAATGTAAATGTATTGAATCAAGCTATAAATGATTATTGTATTTATAAATTTAAAAGATTAATTTTTTCAACAGTCAAGAGACTTTTGAATAGTAAATTTAATTTAAAAATTCTGCAATGATTATTTTATTATTACATCATTATATATTTAATACAATGAATTAAATTAACACCACAACACATATTTATTTGCAAATAATTATAACTTACAGCAATTTGATATAATTACAGCTATATACGAATTCATATTATATAGGAAGGAAATATAATACAATTGTCTAAGTTAAAGATATTGATGCAGTTTAATAGTTTTAATTAAAAAATATAATGAAATGTATTTTTACCCTCTAACAGCTAATGCTACTTCAACTCGCACTGGTAGTTCAATTTCAAATATATTATTGAAGAGAGTGTCATTCTTCTCAGCGTTAGTACTATGATTGAGAAATAAATAATTAAAAAAATATATTTTACATACAATAAAAAATAAATATTAATACGATTTTAAAAATTGAAATTACCTATTTACAACCATGGTAAACACAAGATCACTAGTAGAGGATATTACACGAGAGGGTTCCAGAAGGATTTTAAAATTGATCTAAATGAAAAATATCATTTCAAATTACCAAAGGATAAAAGCACTTAACACATGAATATGGTAAAGCTATTTGGAATAGTATTCATATTCAAATTATTTTTTTACTGTTTGTTTTAGTAAATATTTTATCATTATCAATTATTCAGTTATTATTTATAAATAAAAGCAAGAAAATATTTTTTATTATATAAAAATTGATACAGGATAAAAAAAAAGGAACAATATTTAACAATATAAATCCAGAATCAAACATTTTTACATTTTAGTATCATATGTAATATATTTATTATTCATTTCATACATTATTTTAATTTTCCTTCAAGTTAGTAAAAAATTTCTTAATGGTTGGTGAAAGAGTCTCATATTAAAAAAATGAATAAAAGCAGAATTATATTAGAGAAAGAACTAATACTTCTTTTTTTTTTAAAGTAAATTATTTTTCCAATTTGCATAAATATTCAGACAGCAATCAAAATTTGAATGATAAAAAACACTATTTTTCATGGTAAATTTTACATTCTTCAGATGTGAAAGAATATTTCTACAAATATGAGAAATATATATTAATGAGAGGTTTATTAAAAAGACTTGCGTGCGTTATTTTTACATTGAATTCATTCAAAAAATATTCAAGCATATAATTCATAAATTTAATAAATAGTTTGAAAATAATGTTATCAATTTTTTGATTTCATGAATTTAAATATTAATCGAGAAGCATTTTCATCTGCAATAATTAATCAAAAATAAAATAAATTATAACACAAAGCAAAACTAAGTAAACTAATTATTTTATAACAGTAATGAATTGAGTGCTTATTATAAATTTAATAATATGAAAAACTTTATCATGAAATTTTATAGCCACATGATACAGTAAATCTTTAATTTTAATATTGCTTATCCACTATAATCTAGTTTTCAAGGAATTAATTTTCTTTTTAATTGAAAACCAATATTTTCTATTAAAACAATAATATTACATGAAATAAGCATAAAAAAATGACATCAACAATTGAGATACTTATGTCGATTTAATATTCTAGCCATTTATTGGCCCAAATTAAATTAATTCAGAAAATGCACTTTTATGCTTATCAAAGTACAGTGATAAAATGTGTACCGTTTTATTTGCTGGAAGAGGGTTACCAATATCACACTTTAATATATTCTCTCCTGTGATGTCTGGATGAGCTCCACTGCAACTCACTGGAAAATCCTAAAATCACAAGTCGATAATCTCGTCATTAACACAGTATAGTAAAAAAAGTCCTTAATACTTAGTTGGAGTTCATTTAATATGATTTTTGTGTGAAGAATGAAAATAGTGATTTCAAAGATAAATATTAAAAAATAAAATCCATTTCTTAAAATTATGGTATTTTAAATTTCGCAACAAATTAAAAAAAAAAAAAAAAAAAAAAAAAGGACTTCAAAAAGCACGTTGATGATACAGATAAAAACTATTTTACTTTTCTTCTGATTTGGAAAAATTAAAAAAAAATCAACAGCACAAAATTTCTACAATAAGTAATTATGATTCTAAATATAATATGAGTGTGGCTCTTAATATCTATGGTTGGTGGACAAAGAGAGAACTGCAAAGGTCTTGTAGTAAATGTAGAATGTTTTATTTCAATAACTCAAAATCTTTTGGAAATAATTTTAAAGGTATTTTATAAGTAAAAAATTCATAAATATTTTAGATAATCATAACTTATATAATGTCTGATAGTTAATTTGACTATAATAAAAGTGAAATGCAATACTTTAAAATACATTTCATTTAAAATTATATAAGAATTTAGATTTATGTAGTATTTAATTGCATGCATTTTAAAATATTAATTTATATATTTTGTAAAAACATTCACATCTATTAAATTTTTATTCAAATGCACTCTATATTTCATTTGGGAAAATGTAAATATTTTATTAACAATATTGCATAAATATTTATCATAGCTATAATTTATGCAAAATATATGCAAGGATAACACTTTTCAATCATGAATGCCCATTATGAATTGCTGATTTGTAATCAATAGTAGAGATTTTTATTATGATTTATTTTTTAAATATCTGTTTTTATGGTCAAAATTTAAGAATCCTAATAAGTCACATGAAACGTTTTAACCTCCCTTCTTTCTACATTAAATGAATAATTAAAACTTTAATCTTAAGAGTCACAAGCCAGAGGAATAACCAGTTAAATTTTAAGATTTCCATATAGACACAATACAACATAACTCTAAAAAAATTGACATAAATGTCCTCAAAAGTGTTCATAAATGTGAATCTTATTTATATTTTCTTACAAAAAACTCTTCCAGATAATGAAGCTCATTTAGTTATAGAAAATAACAAACACAATTATTCAACGAAAAAAAAAAAATCTTATTTCTATATTAAGCTAAGTAATAATTCTGTAGCATTTTTCTATTTTTTTGTCATTAATTTTTCATTATTGTTTTTCAGTTTCAAAATATTTGATTGCAAAAAAAAAAAAAAAAAAAAAAAGAATTTAATAATAATGCAAATTTTAATATTTAAATTTAAATGCTCGTGGAAAAATATTTTGAATGCTTATAAATTATTATTAATATTGTTTTTATTATTGATAATAAATTTAGTAATTGTAGTACAGTATTCTACTCACTGAACAGTAGTAAAAATCAATAAATCTAATCTAATTTTTGGAATTCATTATGATTTTAAAAATACAAGTTCAGCTGAAATGATAATAGGGAAAATAAAATTTTGAATAATTATAAATTCTTACAATTTAATAGTTTTATATTGTTCTAAATAGTTATTTTATAGGTAATTTTTTTGTAATAAGAATGTGAAGATTTGACTTACAAGTTTTGAACGTTCTATATTGACATAATTAACATCTAATGGCATAGTGACATAAAGCATGGATTCAAATGCATCTTCTCCAGCATTTTTGATGTTCATCTCTAATTCTAATCGTTTCTTTGTTCCGATGGAATATTGTTCTACATTTCTGAAGAAGTAAAGAGTTATTCAGTTCTTAAATTTTGCACATTTAACTTTTTAAATAGAAATAAAGAGAGAAGATTATCAAATTATTTTAAATGCATTGAAATATAGAATATAATTAAAAAATTGAGTGAATTTATAATAGACATTTATAATAAATCATATAAACTAATCATACAATAAGAAATAAGTGAATTCTTCAAATATATAAAGAAAGCTTTCAACCTAATTTCATATAAAAAAGAGAAAATTGAATGAGTAAATAAAATTCTTTTCCTCCATATTTATAATTTTTTTTAACTTTTTATTTAATTTCTAACTTTATATTAAGAATAGTTCATATCATAATAATTTCATTTGTTAAATACATTGTTAAGAGCAAGAGACTTCTATATTTGAAAATTTAAAGATATTTATTTTCAAGTTTATTGCTCATTCTACTCATTTCATTTGTTGCCAATTTTTGAAATTCATAAAAAATAATTTAGTTTAATCTAATATGAGCGAAAATATTAACTAAAATTATAAGTAAAGCAATTTCAAATTTATTGGCAAAAAAATGTTAAGCAACAAACATGCAATGTCATCTATATCATTTCAATTTTTATCTAAAAGCATTACTAAGATATTTGAACTTACGGAACAGAAAATAATTGCAAATCTGGAATGCAAATATCATCTTTACCACAGTTTTTCTCAATATTTAACTGTAAGGAAACAGAAAATATTTTGTTATGTCATCACCGAATCAAAAGTTTTTACTGTTTAATTTGCTATCAAATAAAATTTATAAGAACTTATTTACATCTTAAAGCAGTTATACCTCATTTGTTGCAGCAGTCGGCACATTCTTATTCAATATAGGCTTCAAGACAAATCGATAAGGTTCTAAATCTATGAGTTCATAACTAGCTTTTATTTCAATAGGAGATAGCTTGTCCCGGATTGCATTCTGAAATTAATGAAAATCATTGAGAAATAATAGCTTTTCATCTTATAATTTAAACAGGAAATAGATTTTTGATTATAAACTATTTAAACTTTTTTAATCACAAAAATATTACTATCCATTTTAATTTAGTATAGTGATGAATAATATTATTAAATGCTTTTTTTCTAAAATAAAATGTTTGTATAAGACAGTAATTAATTTACAAAAGTTTTCAGACATGTAGAAATGCATTTGGAAGAGTTTGGGGCTTAAGTTCCAAAAGATTATTTATTAGATCAATAACATAATCATTTGTCTCATCATTACTTATAGCTCATGGTCTAGAACTAGAAATGAAATAGTTAAGGCAGATTTAAAATAACTTAGGTTGTTATATGTAACAATCTTTGGGTGTATTAACACAGCTCTCATTTCTTCTATTCAGCTTTTGTTTGGTATGCCTCTTCTTTATATGCACATTGAAGTAAAAACTATAATTTGTATAAAAATAGTAGCATTAAAAAAAAAAAAAAAAAAAGAAAAAAAAAAAAAAACACACACACACACAGTTTAGGAGAAAGGATTACTCCAGATTTTTATTTTGAAAAAAGCTTTAATGCTGAGTTACCAGTCATCCTTTCATAAATTTATCGCTGATTATATGATTGTTAAATATGCTAAAAACAAAATACGAAATGAATTTTTTTTTGATAACGCTGCTATAATTTTGTCATTAGTGAAATTTGTCCTTACTGTTACATTGATGGCTCAGAAATGGATTCCAAGATTGAGACTTGAATTTGCTGTCCAGGTTATAATACAAAGTTACCATTTCCTTTAAAAAACATACTAATTGTATTCCAAGCAGAAGTCTATGTCTTTCTCAAGAGCAGTTGAATATGCTAAGGCAGAAGCTACTTTTACAAGTTAACGGTTATCTGTTCTGACATTAATCTACTTTATTGGATTTGTAGAATTCTACTTTAACTTTTATTTAGGAATGCTGTTTTATTCTGTACACAAATTAATTAACAACAATTATCTCACTTTAATGTGGATGCATAGTACTTGCTAATGAGTTAGCTGATGAGTCCTCAAAAGCAAGATTAATAGCTTATTTTGTTAGTCCTGAAGTAGTCTTGAGTATTTCAAAGGGTTTTATCAAAGGCAGTGTTTTTGATCTCCTCCGAAAACAATTCTTTAACTGGTATAACATCAGCAATCAAAAACAAGACAAATTATTAAATAGAGTCTGTTCAGTAAAAGATGGAAAGAGCTTTTAAAGTTCAGTGTTTAAAAGTAATGCTTCTCATTGAAACCTTAATAATATCTCACTATAATGAGATGTTGATAGAGGAATTTTAGATGGTCTTACCTTTGCTAGTAGATAATTCTACTAACAGAGGTAAGGTTATTAATATATACAATAATAATTTACATTTGATTGAACAAGAATACATTTAAGAACAACCATATAATTTTTTTAATAAATACATGATATTTCTATTTTTAATATTTTATGCTAAAAACAAGAATCTGAAACTGCAATTATTTTTTGCATGTTTATTTTCTTACAATAGGAAAGGCAAGTTATACATATAATAAATGGAATTCTCCAATAAAAAAACAAATAAAAATTAATAAAAATAGAAAACAAGAACTGTACCTGTATGTAAATGGTACTTTTGTTGCAAACTTGAACATCTTTCTTCAAATGAATCTGATTTGTTCTATTTGAAATTAGATAAGGGCTAGCATCTAAAAACAAAGCCCGGGGACTTTTTTGCTGAGCATCAATTGTAAAAGTATAAATGAGATCTGGAAAAAAAATTAATGTCTGCTCATACATTATCATAATAACAAATTATATCATCATTACTGATATCTATGTTTCATGTTTATGAAATGTAAAATATAAAATAAACAGTATAATCTATTAATAAGCAACTGCATGAGTGAAATGAGATTAGTTAAAATAAAATTCTAGCAAAATTGAATTTATTAATATTTTCTTAAACTAAGAGTATAATACCATTAAATTTCAGAGAAGAAAAATGCTTTTTCCTTATAATTAACTTTTCTTTATAATTAATTAATTATTCAGAAATTCAACAATATCTTATTCTCAAATCATATATATCTTTACTACTTGTAAATCAAATATTTTTATGCACCCCAGTCAACAGATGTGACCTATTGTAATATATTAGTTATTTTTCCATTATTTGATTTCTTTTTTCCTAAATTTAGCTTGAAAAGTATGGAATGGCCATACTTTTCAGTAATTAAATTACTAGCTGAAATATAAATTGAGAAATATAAATTGTAGGGAATAAATTGAGAACTAGCAAATCAACAAAACTTGTTCCAGATACAAAATCTTCAGTTAATTTTATTTTCTGATTTACATTTTCATATTTTAATCTCCATTCCATGATCTTGCAGAAATGAAAAATAATTCTTCAATCATTACTGACACACATTATTTTTCAAAAAATAATATTTCCACTATGTCTAGAATTAAAGAGAAATAGGTATTTCAATTCTAACCTTTGCCCTTCATTATTACTAATAACATGAAATTTTAAATATGAATTTTACATTCTTGGTCATTATTAAAATATGTTTGTGTTTCTTATTTGAGCATTCTAGATTAAACAGATATATGTATTGATCACTAAAATTTTAGGACCTAATTTAATATCTTTGGAATCAGATTGAATAAATGTTACTTTTCTTCTTTCCTAGAAGAACTTTCTTTTATGACCACAAGTTGCCATGTACTACAGGCCATGGGTGAATATGAATTTATACTCTAACCATGAATCCCTGATTCACAGGTGACATACTGTCAGGAAGATTTTGGCTGGATGTATGAATTTCATCTCTAAGACTAGTGGTGTATCTCACTGGCAGTATACTAACAACAGATAAGTCATTTGTAACTGGAAATTTTAAACTAATGGATGTAATATTCGGTAATTAGGAATAGAATTTTGAAATAAATGATATAGAATAGGAATTTATTATTTGCCACAGAGACAATTGAAATTAAATATTAATAGATAGCATAAGAAATAATTTGAGAACAATGGCATGATAATATTTGGAGGGGGGTGAACACACACACACACAAAAGAGTTCAATAATTGAATTTCACTCCAAATATGAAATTGCACCAGTAGATAATGCATGAATCAATCTTACAGGAAGTTATCTTCTCTAACAGAATATTTTTAAACAAGGCGAAAAGTATCATGGCTAAACATTTCTAATATACAAAAACCATTACAACTTTTCAAATAATATTTCACTTATGAGTTTGCGAATGAATTTAAAACAGAAACCAAAGGTTAATGTGTAAACAATTAAAAGAATGAGATTAGCAAGAAATCCACATAGAAAATATGGTAAGATAAAAAAATAAGGAGAAAGTCTGAACTTTCTAAATATGAATACCCCTTGTAAAACATGCAGAAGTATTGTTCAGTTAAGGATAATTATAGGATACTTTTTTCTAAGGTATTAAATCAAAGACAATTCAACTGAAT
The DNA here is from genome assembly GCA_026290005.1 of Latrodectus geometricus. Lineage (NCBI taxonomy): Eukaryota > Metazoa > Arthropoda > Arachnida > Araneae > Theridiidae > Latrodectus > Latrodectus geometricus. The sequence goes on from JAPDSC010119278.1 coordinate 50,528, forward strand.
AATTTAGATATTACATCTTAAAACATTAGATCTTACGATAGCATTCAAGCTCAACGTTAAAGGATAAATATTCTAGAATGTTGAGTAATATTCAAAATTTTCAAATGTTTCATTCAGAGAAAAACATGTGAAGAAGAATAAACATTCAAATTCAAAAAGAATTGTCTTATAACAATGTGATTTTAATAAATCAATTTAATGAAGAATACAAACTAAATTTTAATTGATACTGATAATCAGTAAGAATAAAATGAGGTACATTTTCAAATAATTCTTTTTTTTCTAATAAGTCAATTGTTTTTCAAAATAGGAAGATATGTTATTAATATTAGTTTAGTTAGGCTATTAATTAATTATTAATAGGTCTGATTTGGTTTGTTTGTCTCTACATGGTAATTTCTTGCATGCAAGGGCTAATTCGACCAGGACCTATAGTTTACAGTGGATTCTAAACAGTTACAAATATCGAAGACCAAAGGGAAAATATATACATGAATTGTTGAGCCAAAGGCAAGAGCATTAATCACCCGATTGTCAGCGAGGTACTATAACAGACATTGATGAATTTACAAGTACAAAAAAGACTAAAAGAACAAACTGTACAATAGGAAAAACTCAAATTTATTACAAATTACTCACCTGCAATATTTGGTATTAAGATGTTTAATGCACAAAAAGTTATTATTTTTTTAGGAAATCATCAAGTGATGTTGAAAAGCAAATTTTTTAAATGTAGAGGCGTGTATTATAAAGTCATATATCTTATATAAATGTATGGAAAAGAATAAAAAAAACTGATTTTAATATTTATTTTTAAATCAAAAGACAAATCAATCACCATTAGGTGACATCCAAAAATACCGATACAGATTTTAAGCTATAGCATCGGAGACAAGAAAAGCTATATATAATGTGAAAAAGATTATATTAACAGAAAAAAAATGTAATTTACTATATAGTGAACTTTGTGGTAAGTGTTTAGGAAATCCTACTTACACATGAGACTATTTCTAAAATATAGCAAACAAAAAATACATTTTTTATTTATTTGAAGATTTATAAACATGCTTTTTTATATAATATAGCTAAGGAATAAATATTTGTTTTACTGTAGCACACACAACTATATTTTTTACATTACACAAGAACCCTTTTAACTAAATAGAACTTGAGTTGTTAGCATAAAAGCTGTGTTACAAGGATAGAGAGCAAAGATGTAGTTAAGATTACCAGAAAAACTTTTTCTCTTACAGGTTACATGTTATATGTAAAACTCAAAATATTAATATTTCTTGTAATAGTTTTGTACTTAAAAAATAACTATAAAATGATAAACTAAGAATTCAATAATTACATTTCACAAATTATTTTCAATAATTACATTTCACAAATTTCTCCTTGTTTAATTTTCCGGATTTAAAATTTTTATAGTGGTATATGAATAAATGCAGTCTGTGATACAACAAGTTTTGGTACACATTTACTTGCAATAACACTGTTTACTTAATTTTTCAAAATTAAGTAAAATGATAATAGTCCAAAATAGCTTATTTAAATTAGATAGCAATAAATGTAAGAAATAATTATACAAACCAATTTCTGATGCAACACCAATTCCATTATATAAGAGACAGAGGGTTGCTTCAATGCTAAAAATACAAAAAATAAGAATTAAGTCAGCATTAATACTTTCAATTGAAATGTGATACAGTAATTTTTAAAAATTTAAAGCACAACTTATAATTAATAATAAATATTGATTGAAAATGAATTAAAAAAATAGAAAATATTTATGATTAAATTTATACATAAAAATAGCAACACAAGATATGCTTAGTTGAATATGAGTTATACATACATACATGAAAACAAACTTTCAAAGAGGATAAAAATCCTTGTAAAATTGAAATCATGAACGGGAATAGTATTTCCTTTATGCAGAGATCTCTTAGAAGTTTCAAAAAGTTCCTTCTTCTTATGTATGTTTTGTTTATGCATGTTTTTCTTGATACACATTTTTCTACAAAACTTTAAAAAATGATGCTACAGTAATTATATACAGTAGTTTTTCTTAAGACACTTATGCTACCAGGTTTTGTTTATTTGTTACTCAACGATCATTTTCTGCATAAAAAATCCACTTTAAACCATAGGTCCTACTTAGATCAGGACCTATGGTTTAAAGTGGATTCCAAACGGTTACAAACATCCAAGCCCACAGTGGGATTCGAACCCATAAATTGTGGAACCAAAGACGAAAGAACTAACTATTAGGCTTCCATCTCTGTGCTCATGGTATCAGCGTATTACTGGTGTATTTCCTTTATTTCTATAAATTTAAATTTCAGTGATAACTGTGTTCTGAAAGATGTTTATTACACTTCAAGTTTTTAATTTTGGCAATATAGCTATTTGCTACTTAAAATGTAATTTTAATAACAGATGAAAAATTTGGAATTTCCTCAATGAGTATTACAAAAAGAAAGTTATTAAAATAGTAATAAGTAAAATAGATTCTTGCTGATTATTTTAAAATGCACAAAACAAATTCATGGAATAAAATGAAAAATAAATAAATTACCAGGCAACTTTTGTTTTATCTTTTAAGTTGCATTTTTTGTCTTCTAAACTTATCACATCTTGACTAAGAGTCATACTGGAAGTCATGTTTACAACAGGTCTGGACCTTCAATTCACAAGAAAGATATACCATTATTACTCTAAAAATAAAATACATTCGCAAAAGGAAATTATCACTTAGACAGCTTATTAATGTATGCATTTTATAATTGCAACAGTATTTGACTGCAATATTATTTGTGAATTACATCTACTGTGAAAATTTATCGATTAATAGTTCTATAAATTACCAATAACAAACAACTTTAGTTAATATAATATTATGGCAATATATATATATATATATATATATATATATATATATATATATATATATTAAATTCATAATATCATAATTTAATTATAATATTATGGCAAAACAAAAGAAATATAATTTATAAGTTAAAAATAATTTATAACTTAGGATTAAATTATTTAAATCAATTATAATGCAGTTATAAACATATAAAAGATATACAGCTATAATAAATTTGGAGTTTTTGTACAATTACATTTTTGTACAAGTACAACTATATGCCTAGAATTATGAAAATTCAACTATTACTTAGCTTGATGCAATGCTTTCTCAAGCATTCCCTATTAACAACAGCATAATAATTTTCATCAGCATTTGATAAACATGCTTGAATTGAATTGAAAAAGGGGAGTTTACAGTTCAATTAAATTAAGCAATTTAAAATTATGTAATTAGTTTAATAATGTTATAATGGAAGCATTAATATGGAATCTTATAATGGAAGCATAATTAATAGATAATTTTTTATTTGATATGCCACTGAATATTACAAAACCAAAACAAAAAAGGAATGTAATATAAATGTAAATTTCTGATAATTAAGAAACAAATTGACATGCACATGTTTAGAAATAGAAAATTATATATTTACATAACTAGAATCAGGGAACATGACATCAGAAAGAGAAATAAAGACATAAATGTATATCAAAATTATATGAAAAGTGTTTTCCTAAGAAAATTTAATTGATTAAGGAAATCATAATGGAAAAATATATTGAAAGAATAACTGTTCATTTCACTCTCCGTTGCTGTTTAGTTGTTTACCATGCAAACCTTTCACTAAAGTAATTTGAAATCAATGGAGATCTGTTTTATAGTAATATTTATTTACATTTCTATATCAATTAATTTAGTTTTTTAGATGATAACATGTGAGCTGTATAATATAGAAAAAGGTAACAAACAACGAATTCTTACTTCATAAAGATTACATGATCAGTATCATATGCTCCAACAACAATATCTAAGGAATAAAATTTCGTGATTACTTCTCTTAAGATAGCAAAAATATCAGTATATTTTAAAAGAACTGTAAATTGTTAATTTACCTGGATATTCATTAGAATCCATATCTTTAGCTCCAGATATAGCAAAACCTAAAGTTCTTAGTTCAGTACCATAGAAATCCTCAGGAGTTATGATCTAAAAGTTTAGAAAATATTTTTTATATTATTTTAATAATCATTAAATTTATCACAGATTCAAGAAAATGAATACATCAATGAACTAGTGGAAATAAAATACACAAATTAAAGAATATTTTTTAAAATTTATTTTAAAGTATTTAAAAAGTTTTACCTGTGATGGTTTGTCCCTGATTCCAGTAGAACTTCCATGATAAATATAAATTATACCTCGTCCATCTTTACCAGCATATGGTGCTCCAACAGCAAAGTCTGGGTAGAAACAGTTTGTTTTACACCAGAAAAGCAATAAAAAATTATATTCCACTTGCAAAACACTAAGCAATAAAAATTACTTACCGCCAAACCCATCTTTGTTGATATCTTTTAAGGATGCCACAGATAAACCAAATCGGCCTTTAACAAATTCGCCATCTAATGAGCTGTTACCTTCATTACTGAATTGGTGCTAAATCAAAAGTATTAAATATTTTGTAAACTCTCTAGTCTGATGTAAAATTACATTATACTGGTATATTAGCTTAGAAAATACCTAAAACTAATTGTTTATGTAAAAATAAAAGAAATACAACAAAATTTTGAACAATGATATAATTTTGTAATAAATTTATCTTTCCTCGTTTATGAAATAAGTTTTTAAATAGGCCAAAAAATTCAGTCATGTCAAACAGTTAATTGTAAAAAGTAATTAATGCATTATTTTAATGTTTTCAAAAACATTATGAATTTCATATCATGCTTTTGTTTAAATATACTACATATTACAAACATATTAAATCATGAAATACACGTAAAATTTAAAGAAAGGTCATGCAATTTATGGAAAAATAAAAATGTGATTTAACTTTCAATGTAAAATCATATTTCCTTTAAAGAAAGACAATTTATAAAAATACTTTGCAATTTAATTTTAAATGAAATGAAATCTTTTGAACAAAACACAACTTTATGTAGTGACCTTGATAATGTTCAAAATACATTCGAAAAAAAAAAAAAAAAAAAAAAAAAAAAAATTTGACATAACACTTTTATTGAGAAAACATATTTTGCACAACAGTGGAGGCAGTAAATATATTTCAGATGTTGTAATGGTTAACATATAAGTTTTGAACAAATTCAATTTGGTTCACATTTGATACAATTTTGTAATATTTTACAAAAATACTTAAAAAAAATTATTCTCATCTATTAAACAAACTATGATTTATATGTTCATGTAAAAGTATTATAGATTAAAGTACAGCTATGAGTCACAAGAATTTGAAAATAATGATATTTTAGAAGATTGATATTTAAAAGACTGATATAGATTTTGAAGATAAAATGATCTCTCTCCTCAACCCATTACTCTTAAGGGAGATATTTATGTCAATACATATCAACATTTTTAGCTCTTTTTACAAATATTTATAAATACAGTAGTCATGCAATTAAATTCTATTTTTTATTACTTCAGGTGACAAGGTTGACACATGAGTAACGTGTCTCAAGCTCTTTCTAAACCCCTCTATATAAGCTTTCTTAACAAAATGAACTTTGATGGGTTCGGTATTAAACCTGATACCTTCCAAACATAATGACAATAAGAACCTGAATAAATTACTGTAGCGTTAATGCTGCTACACATTTGTTCAGGATTGATTTAAATATAATCAATATGCCATAGATCTAATATACTGCACATTATATTAAATGAATATTTATACATTAAACTGCAATAAAAAGATTTGATGAAAAATGAATTTTTATTCATTTTTCATAAGTTGAAAAATGAATTTTTATTCATTCAAATTAAGCTTCATTAAACATGGTGCAAACAGTTGGATATTCAATTTTTAATATTATTAGTTAACAATTAAAATGAAAGTTCAGAATCATACAACATAAATACACTTTTTCTAGTATATATTTTTATTATTAATATACAGTTTTATTTTCCAGTTTCCGCTGAAATATTTACTTAGTTTTCAGTTGAAATATTTACTGCAATATAAAATTTAATGCTTTTTAAATAATTTATTATAAAAAGTGCAGAACCTCACCATGTTTTTATCAATAAATTTACTGAATACAAATCAAAATGGTTTAAATCACTGATAAAAAATAAAGGTTTTTATTGATAATTATCATTACAAAAGTACCTCGGAATTTTGATAATGAACATAAACTCTTCCTTCTTCATATCTTCTTTCTTTTGATTGCAAATCTGTAAAGAAAGGAGCTCCAACAACTATATCATCTAAACTGGAAATAAAGATAAAAATTAATAAAAGATAAGATAAAAATATATCTGGAATTTAAAAAATAAGTAAAAATATTTATATTCATTAATATATAATTTACTTATTCAATTTCTAAGTAAAATATTTAAACATAAATTACATGAAATAAAATTGCATTCTAGAAATTAATCTATCACAACAGAAAAAAAATCATAAATATATTTAATATAAGTTGCATTAGAGTACACATGATACAATTTATAATGAATCAAATCTTCGCAATCTTTGTCATTTCATTTATTTTAATCCTTTATTCATTATTTAGCATCTATTAGTCATCTCATCTAGTTAAATTCTTTATTTATTATTTATCATTCTTTTAGGTTATCTCTCACATCTATTTTAATCTTTTATTCTTTATTTATCACTTTTTCCAAGTTATTAAATTTATAACATAAATAATGCTTCAATTTTATCAACACTAAATAGGTAATCTTGAAGTCATGCACATTTCATTACGACACACTATCTTTAATTGCTATCTTTTGCCTTCCTGTAGTGTTGAAGATGAAATTATCTTATAGATCAGGCATTGGAAAAGAAAATGTTTGCATTTCATGTTATTTATTATTATAAATTTATAAATTATATATAATATTGATTACTTAATGAAACATAATTACAAAACTTACCCATCACCATTTACATCAGAAACACAAACTGAATATCCATAATATGAACCCATTTGTTCCCCACTAATATTTTGTAGATTATGAAGTTTCGAATTGAAAAGTACTACCTATAAAAAGATTAAAAAATTTTATAATTTATAAAACATTTCAGTTAATATTTTTTATCAATATGATGAAATATTTACAACAATGCCAAATAATGAAGCAATTTTTAAATTCCTCATAACTTAGAAAAGGCAATACAAATTTAATTAGGAAATTTTAAAATGCATAAGAACTGATGTAATAGTTTCAAATATTGAATCTTTTTATAATTTTCAGTCTGATTTGTGCTTTATAATTACATAGAATATGTATTCATTCTGCAATTTCCAGAAACAATTAAAATTTGACATTCATGAATTAACACTATATTGAAATCATTTTGTATTAATTTTAAAAAAATAATTTTTCCAAATATAACCGAGTCTACAAGCAAAATTTTCTAAATAATAAATAACATTGTTTAAATAAAAACTTTTAAATGTAATCATTCAAAAATAACTATAATTTTTAAAATTATATAATTAGGGATAATTCAATATGCCATGGAAGTGATTATTTGCTGATTAATTGTACTTAACAATAAAATATTGGTTGTGTTCACATATCACACGTAAATTCTTTTTCCATGAGGTAGAATTTGAAAGCAAACAATCTATATATATATAACTTATAAGCTTATTTAGAACATAACAAAAAAACTCCAATTTGAAATGCTCACAAGCATAAAAATAAATACACATTAGTTGTCTCAATTGTAATCTTAGTTATTAAAAAAATGATTTTTTTTTAAATCATTTATATTTCATGTAATTAATTATTATTCAATAGAAACATTTATGTCTTCAGTTAATATGATTGGGTGGCAAAAACTTGGTTTTTCATATATTTTTTACATATTTTATAGTTAGTTTTACACATTTTTAAGCTAATTATATACATATATATATATATATATATATATATATATATATATATATATATAGATAGATAGAAATCTTTCTATTCCTAATTTTATGGAGTATTTTATAATTCTTATATAACAATATGCATTTTCAACTTAATTATATATTTAAACTAATAAGGAATTATTTTAAACTTTATATTCATAACCTAATTAAGAAACATATGCAGTTTTCCTTAAAATAACAGTTTATCATCAGCACCATAATTGCTAATATTTTATTTGCATGTATATTACCTGCAAACATCATTCATCATTGGAAACAGTATCAGTAAATAATGTTTTCATGAATATCCAGAAATAGAATATTCTGCTATTCAAATAATATTTCATAACTAGTTTATGAACATTTCAAGATATCTAAAATATAAGAAAATTAAATAGTAAAAAATAAACATTTGAATTACTTTTCCTGTCAAGTTACTCCCTCGAGGCATACCCACAACAACATCCATTTCGGAATCTCCCGTAAATTCTCCTGCAGCTGATGAATATCCTATAACAAGAATCATCAGTTCAATAAATTATGTAAATTACACATCGCTGAATTCTTTTAAAAGAGCATAAAATGTTTTTCTTTAATTTTCCATATTAGTATAAAAAAATAAATCACCTTATGAAATAAGAATAACAGAGAGTTATACAAATTGTTGAAAATTTTAAACATTTACCCATAGAAAATCTACTGAAACTTGGATAAACTGAGCCAGTTTTCTAATTCTGTTTCTATTCAATCAATTAATCAATAATATATTAATATAATTAGCAAAGCAAAACTGATTGATATTTCATAGCTAAAAAATCTAAAATAGTTTTTTTTTTTTTTAAGAATATTATAATTTAGAACAATCATGAATACTAATGAACATAAACTAAATATTTCAATTAAAAATATTACTAAAATATATAATATTAATAATTCAAGTATATATATACATTAATTTGTTTTCAAATTTAAGTATTTCAGAAGCTCTTAAAAGTCAAAACATAAATCTATTCTTCCTTTCAAATTCTATTAATGAAATAATTAAAAGCATAATAAAATAAGCAAAAATAGGAGTTGCACACAGTTCATTGAACACATTAAAAATGCTCAGTATTGTTGTTTTAAAGATGATAATGATCAATTTATGATGACATTGATTTTATTTGAATAATGTGATTAAGATATTTTATGTCTTTTTCAAATAATCTTCTCCAAAGATTAACCGTTAAAAATATTACTTCACAAAATACTTTTCCTTCAGTTAAATGAGTATTTTAATTAAATATAAAAAAATATATATGATACAAAAATAAAAAGAAATAATTTTCTTTCTTATGAAAGAAAGCAAAAAATTCTAATGAATAATTCATTTTTAAATAATATTAAAATTACAATGTAACAAAAAAAAAATCGATTTTTTAATCAGAAGTTGGGATGTTTATATTATGAAATGAGAATTTATATCAATTTATTATATAATTATCTATCAAATCAATGTGCAATGAATCATTTAATTTTATTAAGGATAATTTTTGTATTAAACATTTTTTTTCTTTGTTTCAAGGGAGATATAATTACCAAGAAAACTGTCATCATCTGAGGCAGGAGACTCTCTAGTTTTCCTTTCGCCACTTGTAATCAAATCTTTTGAGAATATTTGACCTATAATTAAATTTATATACATACAATTGATGACAACAATCATACTAATACAAATTGTTAATATCTTTTAATATATGAATAGATTAAACATTTAAATAACTACTTATTTAAAATTAATTAGATTAAGTAATTAAATATTAAAAATAAAACTATTCATAATTTTTAATTCTTTTTTTTAAATTTTTGTCTTTTTTTATAGATACTTAAATATACATGCATTAATTAACATTACTTTGGCACTAAACTTTTCCAAATGGCATTAATTTTAAATTTTGATATACAAATTGATTAAACATTTATGTAATTATTTTAATTATTTAAAAATAAAACACTAAATTTTAAAAGATATTCATTTTTACACTTGGCTTTTTTTTTTTTACATACATATGATAATACATTTGTTAATTGACATTAATTTGACAGTAAAATCCTCACCAATGCAAGCAATTACACACTTTTTGATTCATAAATTGACTAAACATTTCAACTATTTAATAAAACTTTTTAAGCATTTTAATATGCCCTCTTTTTTATGGTCATATATATATATATATATATATATATATATATATATAT
>JAPDSC010119278.1:60854-82279 GCA_026290005.1 Latrodectus geometricus
ATATATATATATATATATATATATATATATATATATATATATATTTTCATGGATCAAACAATAGCAAAATCTTTAATACATATTCAATATATGAATTGTTTAAGCATTTAAGAAGTTATTTTATTTATTTAAAAATAATATTTTCAAATATTTTAAAAAATATTTTTATACTTCAGTGAATAATCAGATATGTATCAATTGCTCATTACTTTGTCATTAAAAACTTTGCCAGTACAAGCTGTTAAAATTTTTTTTGAATTCTTTTAATTGATTAAATAATTATTTTAACAATGTAATATCTATATTATATAAAATATAAGATGAAAAAAATTTTTGGTTTAAGATTAGTTTGCCAGTACGGGCGTTAAAATGTGCAAAACTGGCTTACCTAGTCGGAATGCGTAACTTTTGTTTTATGACGTAATGTGATTATATACATGATTTGTTATGTGTGTTAGTAACCCTTGAAGCATTTGATTAGTAATTTGTTTTTAGATTTGATTACAGACTAAGCTTTTGATGTGGATAATTTAATGTTTATATTTTGAAATTTTTTAAAAGTTACGTTTCTGACGATTAGTTTGCAATGATCTTTTATTTTAAGTTTCTTAAGTAAAAATTTGAATAAATTTATTTTCAAATCGTTTTCGTTATCTGGAATTATTTATTTTTCCTAGCGAGTATATATGACCACATAATCCTTTCAAAAACATCATGAATGAATTTTTAGGAGCCATAAAATCTGTTGTCCGACTGGTGCTGTCAATTCTGCAAGCAACAATGATTAAGTGAGTTATTCTGTTTTATGTTTTTAATTAATATTGCGGTTTTATGACATATTTTATGTATTGTTTATAAATATTTCTGAATATTTAGAAATACAAATATATGAATAGCAATGTTGATTGATTAGAAACGCTGGTTTTTTGTAAGAATGTATATTTACATTGTAGATTTATTTTCATTGCTTGGTTTATTCAATCGAGACTAGATTGCACTGCATTGTGAATTTAATTTTTTTAAGTGTCATTGACTGATTGATTAAAATTTGAGTTTTCATAGAATTACATTTTATTTACGTTATAAATTTATCTTTATTGACCAGTTGTAAATCGTTGTTGGTTGCATGATACTTAGTTTATATTTGTTTTTTAATATGTAATCTTTGTGAAATTAGTTTCTAGTTATTAACATTTCCAAATAATTATAAGGAACTACTTTGATATAACCCCCAAATCGGAAATTTGGCGACTTTTTCTTGCAAAGCAAAATACCTGTTTTTGGCACCTTTTTTTCTCGCCAAGATGGATTCTTGCTAAATACAAATTAATTAATAACAAAAAAAACTCAAAAAATGGTACAAAATACAAGAAAATACTAAATTTGACAATAGCAAAAACCTAAATTGGCAACACCAAAATAAGAAACAGCAACCCTAAAAAGTCCATAGGGAGTGCCAGATTTGGCACTTAATTATTGGGGGGTCAAAGTTGTTCCAATTATAATGAAATATTTGAAATTTAAAATAGATCATGATCGCAAATTTGAATTTATAGTGCGATCAGTATTTAATAATCAAACATTGTGAGTAGTGATGTAATTTAGGTTGGCGAGATAACAATGCAGAGCTTGGCCCCAAAATTTGCAATCATGCTAAAACTGTGTAGCTAGTAATTTATTGTGTAGCTAGCAATTTATTTTTTAATTTTCTCATTAATGAATGATTTTATATATTTTTTATAAGCATTTAATGAGCTTTACCTTGCCAATAATAGCTTCCAGGAGCTCCTACATAAAGTCTATTGCCATCCTGTGAACAAAATTGAATACATTAACATAAATTTGGTAATTTTTAATGTAACTTTTTTTAAAGTCAATGGTGGGAAATGAATCTTTTTACCTCTGTTAAAGCTGCTGACATTCCAGCTTGGCAATAACCATTTTTGTGAAAACCCCATGATGCTGAAAAATAAATTAATATTTGGATCATAAAAATGTCAAGTCAATCGAAAACTTTAAAGAGATTTCATGGTTAATTTTTCATGTATACCATTTAAATACTCTTTTACAAGGTTTTTCAAGGCATTTGGTTTATTTATCGCTCAAAGGTAATTTTTTGCACACGAAGGCTAATTAGACCAAGACCTATGATTTAAAGTATATTTCGTACCACTACAAGCATCCAGGCTGCAGGTGGAATTTGAACCTATGAATTATTAAATCGAAGACAAGAGGGCTAACTATCGACTTCAAGGCACTTGAATATTTATGTTATTAGCGAACAAAATATATATGAAATTAGTTTAGTTATATTTTAAACATCTTATAAATGGCATCGAAATATCTATTTAAAAATAAAGTAGCGAAAAAGTTGTCAACAACATACAGATAAAAATTATATTCTGTGTCAAAAATGATTCTTCCAAAATCTAACAGCTTATTTATTTACTCAAATTCAATGAAACAGTTTTTTTTTTTTTTTTTTTTTTTTTTGAAAACAAAAGTATTGGTGATGATAATAATATTGAACTTTGACTTTTATTTAATAAGATTCATATGGAAATCCCATATAAGGATAGTATACATAAAAAATAAAGTTAACTATGAATATCTTTGAGTAAAGTTATCATTGTGTAATTGATAAAAAAGTTATTTTAATAATATCTCACACAGAGAGAATGAGATTAAATTTTTGCGGACTTTTAAATACGTTTGCTGTGTGGTAAAACTGCCATGCTTGTACCAGCCTTTGATATTAATAGCAATGAAAAATCATTGAATTTTTGTTGTACTATAGAAACCGCAGCTATATTTTTATATACTTAAATAAAAAAGCACTATGAGCTTTATTAAGTCTACTCAGGGTACATTATAATTTTTTAAACATTTAGATGAATCACGAAACTATATTTTTATTGGTATATACCGAATTGAAAGCTATTTGACAGAAATTATAGCTTTATTAAAGAAAGAAATTTTAATATTGGAACAAAAGGGAAGGTTTTATACAACAAAATAGCTATTTTAAAGTACGTTTTCTATTATACTGAAGATCATCAATCCTGGTCAGTTGCTAAGAATTTCGTTTTCATTCTTAGTATTTCTAATTTTTACTATTTTCCTTGTTATACATTTACAGCTTCTTATTTCGGCCGATTGAATGCCACTAAATATAGTCAATCACCATGTCACTTTGAAGCCTGTTTAAATGATGTGGTCAACGCCTGAGCTGGAACACTTCTTTTCATACCAATTCAGAGGAAGGGCATTGCTACCGCATTCCATTTTACGTGTCAATGTCACCATTAATGAATACCCTGGATCTTTGATTAAGTTAGGTATTAAATCTGTCAACCTCCGATCACGAGAACAAAGCTTTTGACAAAAAGGACCTCCATCTTAATTAATTTTTTTATTTTATTCATTTATTATAATTATTTCCTACTTTTTCGAGCTTTTCTACTAAATGAGTCACTAAACATAACCACTTTTCTTGCAATTTTGAACCACGGTTAAATGATGAGTTCGAGCTCTGAGATCACTTCTCTCAAAACTTCCACACCACACCAAAGCTGGACTTATAATACTACGAAACACTAACATGCATAAATGAGTCAAGGACTCATTTCTTTCGAAAATGATGATTTAAAAGCTTCAACCTTGTTTTCAGATATAAATTATGTCTGCCTGCCATGACCGTTAAACATAATTATTTCGTAATTCTGAAATGCTGCTAAGTGATGTGATGATACTTAAACTACCATCCTGCTCTCGACGCCAGTCTTCGGTTGAGGAAGGTATCGAAGCAATTGCTTTTCGGACAGCAACCCTTGCCTTTCTCATCTAGGCCATTGCATTTCTATCATAATTTTATGCTTATGAAAGTTGAAGAACAAGCTTTCCACTTATAAACTGTGCTGTTTCAGTGACATTTCCCTATACAACAGATTACTATTTAATTTGCGGATCATTCTTTTACATTTCATTTAGCTTATAGATACTCTTGAAACAAATTTCTATTGCTTTTTAATTTTGAATTTTTATCGAGATCTGAAGCCATTTTGTGTGTGTGCGTAGTTACTTTCTCTCTCTGGATTACCGACCTATGGCTGAGTAGTTAGCATTCCTGACTCTTAAGCTGTTGGTCTCGGGTTTGAATCCCGGATCGGGTATGGACATTTCCTTTCTCTCTGTGTGTTTCCTTGTCCTTTCTTCTGAGAAGATGAATGTATGTGGCTTACCCTGTAAACGGGTTTTTGATAGTGTGACGTAGGTAATGCTGTTCATCCCTGTGACTTGGCTCACAAGTGCCCATCGAGTAACGTTTAATGAGTATCTGTTTCATGATTTGTTATGGCGAAGGGTTATTTGTCCAGTGCTCCCCGTTAGGAAGGAAAAATAATCTCACTTTGGATGATTTGGTAACCAAATTCTAAATCTTTTTATAGTCATGTTTTGTTAAATTTTAAAATTAATTCATTTGTTTTAATGTTGACAATGATTTAGAGCAATCTTTTAAATCAGTAATTATTTCCTATGTTATAGTACATTCTATTTCTATACGATAGGCATTTACGTATTAAAGTGTATTTATGTACATTTGTATGAAGCAAATTGGAATTTTAAATAAAAAATCTGTTGACGGGTGGCATTTTGTTTCTTTGTAGCTTTGCCTACTCTTTTCAAACATAAGAGATGAAACATAAAAGCTATTTGAAATAGATTCTGCAACATTGCAAATATAAATACCCGAAGTGGAAACTGAACAGTTGAGCTGAAGACTAGAACGTTAACTCTTTATTTAAATTCACAATCGAAGTGGAAATCGAACTAACCAACTTTAAAACTGCAGAGCAAAACGCGAAACATTTATCTGCATCTGCCAGTTTGGCATTATTTTTTAAAAGGAAGTACATTTATATTTAAAAATTTGCTGAGCATGAATTACCAAATTAAAAATTACAATTTAATATTGCGCTTTTAAATCTTGATAAACGTAGACAAAAAAAAAACTTTACAACGTTAACATTTAAATTCTTGAAGAATAGTAAAAAAGCAATGAATCGAGCTATAAATTCAATCCCTATTCATTCCACTTTCAAATTAGAAGATTTAGTCATGATTAATTCATAGTTACTGTTTCCTGTCCTTAATCATTCATATGATTCTTGTAACACACGGCAATTACGCCCCTTTGGAAGATTTTGGCATCACCACATGGATTTGGTGCCAAAGGCTACAGGTAAAAGGGTCCATGGCCGATTTGGCACCCTTTGGCAGCTATTTTGGTGTCGGAAGGTCTGAAGCCTTGGTTGTTTTTCAATTCCATTGACACTTGACAAGGAAATAAACATGGAAGCAAGGATGATGTGTAACTCTTTCTACAACTTCGTGAAATCACTGCTTCATAAATTGATTCAGACATGAGTAATTTTATGTTCCGTTATGTTTGATTTATTTGTCACGCCAATCGAAATATTCTTAGCTTAAATTCATAATAGTTTTAATGTATTTTGCAATTTTTTCTATGCGTAAATTTATTTTTATTATGAACTAACTTTATGTAAGGCGATCTATGAAAAACTGTTACATATTTTTCAACAAAACACCATAAATACATCTATAATAAAAGAAATAATTTATCGTGCTATTTAATAATAATTTAAGAAATATGAAAGTAAATTATTTAATAATAATTAACGAGTTATAAGAGCAAATAAATATTTAAATAATAATGTAAAAAATTTTCAATAGACCCTACCCTCAATAAATTGCATTATTTACTTTTAGATTATCGAAATGAGTTTGTCGACTACTAATTTCTACCTTTCCTCAATCACTTTGAGTACTCCAATGACGAGATCGACAGCTGTTCCGGTACCTTCTTACTCATGCCTCATCAGCAAAAGAACATCAAACCCTTCAACGCGTAGGTTCTCTAATGACGATGAAATTCGTCAAAAATAACTAGTATCGAGCTCATACAAGGGGTAATGAGTTCGATACCTGTAATTTCATAATAATTTTTTAAGGAAGCATTATAATAGCAATGATAACATGATTGAATTTTAAATATATGACATGAAATTTAAAAAAGAGAATAGGAACCAGTTGTAATTGAATTAAGAGTTCAAATATTTAATATTAAAATGAAACTACAAAAATCTTCATTTTCATATCTGAAGGATTCTGTAATACTACACAAGTCTCCATCACTGAAAATTTTTTATTATTACAAACTTTATATGTTTCATAAGGACCACTATCTTCCTATTAATGTGTTGCCTTACGAAGACGAAGATGACAGCTCAGGTGTTAACTTTGTCACTTGACTGTGTTTTAAAATTAATTAATAGTTGACTGTTTTTAAAGATTCGGTTGGCAAAATTATCCTTCAGGAAACATATCACACTAACCTTCTCAAGCTAATTTACCATAATCTCGCATACGAAAAGTAGTAAGTTCGATACCTAACAAAATGAACGAGCTTCATGATCACAGAACCAAATGAACTTTAAAAATTAACGTAGAGTCTAATATCCATTTGAAATGGCTTAGAAGTTACACGAGAAAGACGTTAACTATTAAAATGTCTCTTAAACATCGTTCAAAATTAAGAGGCAGTTGGCTTCATTTAGCATCTTTGGTTGTTAGAAACAAAACCTCAGAAGCACACAAATACCCATTCTTATCGAATTAAGTAATCCCAGAAACAAATCTGCAGATTACTTTTTTATTCATTTTGTTTGAAAAAAATTTCATTTTGTTATAGTTTTCGGAATCCAATCATTTTTTGCGATAATTATTTATAATAAAATTCGTTTTAACCTCTTATTTTGTAAATAATTGTGCGTACCAATACATGCCAGTGAACGTTTCATTGTAACCACATGATTTGTAATAATCATATATTTTATTTTGCAAATTGTGATATCAAATAATTTATTTTCTTTCTAATATAGAGGGAATTTTTCTCTTATTTGTTAAAAGAAGCTCAGTTGTTGAAAAGTCATACGCATTCTGTCTAATCTCAAAGAAACTAGTGAACAAAAATGTTAAAATATCCATCTTAATAAAATAAATTTCTTAGCTATACTACCTTTTCCTTTTCATTTTTACTTCAAGCTACACAAAGAACAAAAATTTGAAATTTCAGAAATCATAAAAGTTATAAGAATTTCATCTTGCAGACTTTGATTTTCGTTTAAAAGATAATTCTACTAGTAACCAGCCATGCTGGCAGCTGAACGGTTATCAATCTTGCCTTCCATTCCTTAGTCCATTGGTTCGATTTCAACCTCGAGCATGAGCATCTGTGGGGGCTAGGAATTTACTTAAAATGTCATCGAATTACTGCCTGGCTACCACAAAAATAACTCCCGTAAATAGTCTGGTGAGTGACAGTTGCTATAGTAATAACAAATGTTCATTTCAAATGGGTATATTATAATAGTATTTAGGGTTCCATGTTTTTCTCAAGGCGTTCAGTAAGATAAAGTTGGTGCCTTCCCCCTAGTTTTTCTTTTGGAAAATGGATCGGGTCTTGTCTCCATGGTAAAGACAAATTGACGGGAACTATTCTCGTAGCAGGCAGGCAGTAGTCCTCGAATTCAAAAAGTGATTGTAAAGGGGCAAACGAACCAAACCGATCCATCAGAAATTGTGATAATTTCAGATGGATTGGCTTGGCTTAAAATAGATTTCCTCAACACGTAAAGTGAAAATGAGTTACTCACTTTATAGTTACATTCTACAAGAAATCTAATTTTCTTACACACCAGACATTAGTCGCTTTATGGCGACTGTGCACTAAAGAGTTACTTTAGTCAGAGCTTTGAGTACATTTCGTCAACGTTTTTATGCACTAAGTTCGATTCGATTGAGATCAATAGTTTACATAGACCTCCTAATTTTTTCAATTATCCTCCTCTTAAGTGAGAATCGAACCTATACAATGATAAACAGAAAGATGATTTAATCATTCAGTTACCACTCCAATTTACCGGTCTGGCATTTACCTGTTTCCACAATTGTTCCATTAGAGTCAATCAACTGTTGAAATGGAGACGTGACCTCGCATCTGATATAATATTGAGGTTATTGTATTGGTTTCTTTGTCATACTGTGGTCACTTTTTGTACGAGTCCTAGCCAAAAGCTTGAACTGCATTCCGATCTAATATAAGCATTCATCCTAGTGGTAGACTAGTGCTCTTCAGAGGGAAATATCCCAGGATTGATACCAGTTACTATTGAAAAATGGGAATCGAATGATGAGCTTCTGCATGATCATCTATCAGAGGATGCTTGTGAATTTTCCAGTTTTATCAATTGTGACACGTCTATATGGTCTTCTATCTAAGAAAACACATTATGGAAGCCAATTCATGTAATTAAGCCTCACAATAGTTTTTGACCTTTAGAGTGCTCACTACATTCTGTCAAAACACTCATTCTTGAAGTTGGTATCGAACTCAAGAATGACATGATTGAAGATGAAATCGATGATTCAGATACCAACTCAGTTCACCCGAGAATGAGTATTTGACACTATGTTCACTTTTTGCAAACGAAAGCTAATCAATTAAAATAACGGCTTACACTGGATTCTGAACTACTGCGACATACATTCCCTATACGGGAATTGAACTCAAGAAATGATGAATAGAATACCAAAGCTCTAATCATTCAGTCGGCAGCAAGGCTAGAACATAATTAAAATGTTATTCTAAGCGATGAAAATTAAAATTTAACCATTTAGGCTGTTAATTAAAATTAACTCACTAATTTTAATCGGTAATTAATTTTAGAGTGATATTACTTTAAGCATTTATACTGATTCGTAATTTGGAGGTAATATAAAAATTAATTTCACAAACATATTTTAAGGATATAAATTTGTTCTGATAGAGCTGTCAGGAAATCTGGGTTAAACTTTTTTGATGACAAACATGTGTTCTCATAAAAATTTTTATAGTTACGTTAATGAATGTGGGTAGAATGAAATTTTGTAAGAAAACAGCATGCGCAGAAATCCTTAATTAGGACTCGTCCAGAAGATGCGACTGGAAGTTGGCATTTTAATGTGTAGCCACGTGACTACAGTGCGGTATTATTTGCTTCTCTTTTAATTTTAAATCAAGTCATTCAATATGATTTTGAAATTGGTACAAAAAAGTATTATTTTAAATTCATAAAATTATTGTACTTTTAAACTATCGTATATCTAAGATCAACATGATTTAGGGATGGAAGAGCGCGGTTCGATCCCAGTACAAATGAACATGGGGATATAATTGTTTCACCTCATATTCCTTTTAATGAAATTTATTGTTTAATATGTTGTTTCTTCGTCCCTATCAAAAGGATATTTTTGGTGAATTTATGATTAAATATTCGAATAATGAAAGATTTCCCCTAACGTTTTAAAATGTATTTTACGTCAAAAGGATCTTTTGCCGGCAAACGTAGATTTATTTGCATATTATTGGACCTATTTTTTAATTTTAAAAAATATATAAATTGGCCTTTATTTATATTCTGTAAATTTAAAAATGCATTTTCAATAAAAAATATCATTTTGATTGATTCTTTTAGAACTCCCAATGAGCCTGGTTAGCAGATGAATTATAACAGAATCCGGTAGGTTCCCAATTCGATACTCACATCATTGGTTGCAGTGTATTAGTAAAGAAAGACGTCGTCCAGAAGATTTCAAGTTCGATAACCCACAGAGAATAGTAGAGAATTATGAGATGTCCAGATTTAGCGGAAGTAAGTGGTTTGAAACGTATTACAATGATAGAACCTAATTTAAACCGAAAACATAACAAATGAATGAGATAATTCTGGTTCGTAATATTGAATCAATAAAAAATATATATATTCGCCGTTATTGATAGTGCTGTGTAAATATGATGAATTTGGTCTCTATCGTCGGCTAATTTTATTTATAAACTTAAAGCAAATCACTCCGCGCTATCAGACTTCCAAACACTACTTTTAGCTCTAATGCAATGCTATGATAATTCATTCCCTCATTTGTAATAACACAGTCACAGTATTTACGTCATGGAAAAAAAAATAACCACCACCAAGCAGTAGTACTCCCCCCCCCTCTTAAAAGATGTAAAAAAGTGAAGATAGACGTAAAAAAAATAGGAAATGTCACCAATAGGCGACGGAGATGTTGGAAAGCATCTAAACTTAGAAACCCACATTTCTCTTTAACCTTTTTTTCGAACGTTCCGAAACTCGATCTTCCTTAAATCCGAGTTCCACCTTCGCTTCCTGCTAGACGCCAAGGTGAGATGGTGAGCAGATAAGGATATTCGTTCGGATGAGTGATGAGAATTGCGCTCTCCCTCTGTAACATAACATCGCCATTGTGAATCCGAAGTCTCTTTGACACCAAGGAGCGAAATCACTCACTCCTAACTTACGCACAGGCGTTTAAAATAATCAAACCTTGTTTATACGAGTTGAATTAAAATCGTATAAATTAGCCGGAGGAATCGCTCCTTTCTGGGTACATGAGTAAAATCGCGTCTATAGAGCAAATTCGGCCAAATTGGCATCTAAATGTTTTCATACTATTTCTCAGTGCTTATTTAATGAACTCGTGATAATTTGTGACATTCTTTATTTGCAAATATGAGGTTTCAATAAATTCATTTTACCAACAATCAAAAAAACTATTTAAATGAATAATTAGTAAAAAAAATAACATTTTACTAGCGACTAGTAGTATTTGGTGAAAAATTTTTTATTATTATTGGTGAAAAAACGTGTTAGAGCCAATACATTTTCTGCTCGATAGGATTTTATGCAGTGATCTGGTTATTTAGAGCATTCGTTCTCGTTATCGAAAGGTAGCGAGTTCGAATCCCAACCCAAACAAAAATTCGTCGTGATCACAATGTCCTCCATGTGAAATGATACCTCTGGGGTGACAGGCTATGTATTGAGAAATCGTCTGTTTGGTCTCTTCTTCTACATTAAGACTAATTCGGCTAATTCAGGACTAGATACAGAGAAGCATCCGAGTATAACAACATATATTCTCTTCTTTAATGAACATCAACGTGTAAACAGTTTATAAAAAAGTTCGGGGACAAATTAAGATAAATTATGGGGATGAGTTTGCAGTTGAATATATCTACCGAATTAAGTTGCTAAGCATAGCCAAGTTGTCGCTGCAACGGCATACTTTCCCGCATCTAGCCCTGAGTTGGTCAATTAGATGGAAGCTGGGGGATGGGAGTCTTCGTCTTTTGGAAGCAAGCAGAAGACCCCCAATACTTGACTTGGAAGCCCCAGATGTATAACTTCACTTGGAAGACATTACGACTAATATCTATTTAACGTGATCCAGTCCCCTTTAGTGAACACGACCGATTTTCAGATAAGTTGGAAATCGAACTCGTTACCTTTTGATAACGAGAAGATGTCTTAACCAACCCTGTCCCTCAATGTCAATGTAGCTAAGTGTTTTGACGTTATGAACCAAGATTGAACAAGAGTAATTTAGGCAAATTACATGGGCGGTGATTGCAATGTCCTCCAAGTGAAATGATAATTCTTGGGGTAGCAAATCAAGTGTTGGGGATCTTCTACTTTATCCTTACTACTTACGATTACGAAGGCTACTCCCACTCGGCACCTTCATATAACTGGTCGAGTTCGATTCTGGGCTGGATGTTGGGAACCCACACACACAGCTTGCACATACACTAATTTGAACAATGAAGAGTCAACTTAGGAAATTAAATTGGAAATCCTATATGTTCAGTCAATATTAAAGTCAATTTGCATTAATTTTAATCAAGAATATAATAAATTTTATTAGTCATTATTACTTATAAGTCATTATGCTTAAAACATAACAAAATTCTAAAATCACAAATTAAAAAAATTACTAATCACAATAAATATATATATATTTTTTTTATCCGAGCTTTTAACTGTAGAGTAACATCCGAGCTTTTAACTGTAGTGTATGTTACCATCACAAATCAGAATTTTTATTTAATTCGGCAAACTCCTTTTGGGCAGAGTTTTGTTCGATATTATTGCATTCTGTAAAAAATATAATAAAAAGTTATTTCCAATGACTGTGAAATCATTGGGATTCTCCACTCTTGAATAATTTGCGTTAAAAGATCGTAGGCAGATTACAAAACATATTGATAGTGAAGCGAGTTTATATTCCTCTGCAATCAAATCAAGTAGTGCAAAAATAAATAATGTGCATCTCATTATTTGTCTAGTCTTTTTATTGACTGTCTATTTCTAACGCTTGCTAATGCATGCCCTCACATATTATTTAGGAACCGCCCACTTCTTACGTCACCACCCGAAAAATAAATCTACCCTGACAACAAAAGCACAAAATAGAAAAATATTTGTTAGAGACATTAAGATATGATATGGATATACTAAGCCTGATGCAATTATTGATGTAAATTGAATTTTCCTTTTTATTGTCAGTAAATTTTGGTCATAGCATATTTTATTTTATTGTAAATTCTTTCAATTTTTTATTTTTAAATTAATTTGGCTTATTTTTTTAAAGTTTATCAATTTTTTGAATTTGAACGATTTTTTTTTAATTTCAAAAGAAGTTTTTGGAGAACGAAACTTTACCCTCTGCATAAGTTTTTTCAGTTTGTTTCTTGATTGGTTTTGTTTTTCTTGTTTTTTCTTTCATAATGGAATTAAAAAGAATTTCAGGGAACTAGAATAAGTCCTTATTATCTTATGTTTCGTATTACATTTTGGACAGAATTTTTTCTAAATCAATATTTCATCCTTCTTAGAGATAAATTGGCGATCACTAATAATCTACAAAATCATCGACATTTTATAAGTTCTCCTAAAAAGAAAATGATGAACTATTTAAAATTCGACTAAAAAAGAACAGGTCCTACTTTTATATTGAAATCAACTGATGTCAAAAGTTCGCCAACAGATAATAAAATGATTCGAAAACTCAAATCCGTAGTATTTAGCAGTAATTATTAAAAAGTATTAAAATTAATATTCCCCCTAAACGGAATTCTGTTTAGTTCAAAAAAAAATTTTTTTTTTTTTTTTTTTAAATGAAAATGCAGAATTTTAAAGTTGTGCTATTGGTTCTAATAGAAAGAAATTTTATTTTATTGAAATTGTAGTAATAATGTACATCACGAATATTAACTATTACCTTTTATAAGTTAAGAACTGTATTGATAAATATGTTCTTAATAGTTGTTATGCCTTGTTGGCGTAATTGTGACTACTTAAAAACTCAAAAAAAGAATATCTAAAAGCAAATTCATTATTTTCTCTGAAGTAAACCTCTAAAGATTTCCAAGGATATTCTATTACTGATTTTTAAAATTATTATTATTATCATTTATTTTTTCATACATAATTGCTTATAAAGTAAATGTTAAAATTAAGAAACTCTCTAAATGTTGTTTTAAATTCATATAAGTTTCCATTTAGTCGGTTGTCGGCATAGTCAACAATTTATTTATAGCCAAAGTTTATTTTACAATTACTCAATAATAACAATCCATCCACCCAAAGTACACTTAAGAGTTAAAACTGGACTTGCCCTGCATTTAAATTGTTGATTAATAAAGCCATTCTTTTCGAATGCCAGTCAACTTCAAATGGCGTCACGAAACATTCTGTGACAACAAAGATCGCCTCCATTCAAGCCTTTTTTTTTTTTTTTTTCTTTCTAACTATTCAACTTCAGGAGACAGGCGAAAATAAACAAACAAGCAAATGAATGAAACGAAGGACAAGAAAAAAAAAATTATAATAACCAAGAATTACGACATGTCCCTTTCTCGGCTCTAACTTCAACCGTACGTCTGTCCGGACAAAGTGTTACTAACGGCGATGAAATACGACCATCTTATTCAATTAAGAAGATAAATGAGTGGACAATAAATACGGGTCGCCCTTTAGCCACCAACAAATGCGCGACATCAATCTGCGCATGGATGGAAATTCGGTTTCGAACAAGTTATCATTGCTGACACGAGCGTGGATTATTTTTTATTTTTCTTCTTCCGACATTTTGGACAAACAAGTATTGGATTCACCCAAAGGTTGCGGCGCAATTAACAACGGGAAGTTTTTAGGATATAGGCTATGAAACATGTTTCCAAGAAGTTTTTAAGTAGAAAAAGGAATTTATAGTTTGTTAGAACAACCGCCATTTTTTTTCTCCCATTTCGGGTATACAAGGGATAGCTTGTATCGCTGCCATCACGACGGCAAAAAAAAATTAATTCTCTGCAGGGTGCGTGAAAGTTTTATCTAAACTTTTCCGTTTCGGGGAGCCAAAAAACAATAGCCAACAAAATCGTTAGCGAATTCAAAAGAAATCACCATTTTTGGAAAGCAAAACTGTCAGTATTTAACGAAGTAGCATTACTCTGTAAACCAACAATTTTTTTTATTTTTCTTATTTATTTATTTTTTTCACGACTGATGGTGGAAGTTTGAAATTTCTTTGTTTCTAGATTGGTGGTATTGATTTTGTCTGCATAGCACTTTGTATTTACTTTCGCCATTTCTTGCTTACTTGCCATGAATTTCTACTGAAACACGTGCAATTGCTAAGTAGCAATTGCAGAAGTCTGTAGTAATTATGTTCCAAATAAGATGGCATTTTACTACCTATTTTTCGTTAGGTGATTTGAAAAAAAATGGTTTTACCAACATTCTCTCAAAACTCAAAAGCACCATTTCATTCAAATTAAAATTGGCATGAAAACAAAATGTAAAATATTTTTCTACATTGATTTTTCATTTCGTACCATTGTTCTTGTCCATTTAGGATCGTATTACAAATTCAGCAAAGAACAGTCAGTCGAAAATTGCTTATCAGAAATATACATACATATTTAAGAAAGTTGTATGTTACACAGGTATTATGCACTCAAAATAACTTAAAAACGTCGAAACTTTTTAATGGACAGCCAAATTGCCTAAAGTTTCATCTTGGAATTTTAATAACCATGACATAAATTGCCTTCTGGTAAAACTTTTTGTAGATACGGGTCCATATTCATGAGATATTTTAGAAAAAAACCCTGAAAATTTCCAAGCACCTGTGCTGCCAAAGGAGCACACAGTTGACAGAAACGATAATTCTCCCATTAAAAACAGTGGATGGGATCAAACTTGGGAAATTTTGCTCTAAAGAGTTCTGCCTAGTGATACCATCGGTCAAAGTGAACCAGTTATAAGAAATGTGAAATGACATTACATATCCGGCTAGCTTGATAGGAAAAGGTGCCGTTCGTATTCAGAAGGTTCGATGATGGATCTCGTCATTCTGAGAATAATTATACATTTAATTGCTTAAAAAATTTTTAATATAAATTTTTATAGAGGGAATTTTGAAGATTCAAAATATCTTATAACTAATGTTGTGTGGAATTTATTAAAGGAAAATGTGTCAGATCGTATGACACTCTCGTCACTTGACAGTTATTCCAAATCACGAAGGGATTCACTGTATCGGCTGACAGAAATAGGTAATCGGAAATGAACGTAATTAAAAAGCTTCCTTAATATAAAGAGAATTATTATTTTCCTAAAAGGAATTTGATAGTTAACACAGAATATGTTAACTGGGTAAGCTCATGGGATTCATAAAAAGTTAATGATAAATTTACAAGAAGCCAGTTTTATATACTTCGAATTAATATACAATCTAGACACATTAATGTGACAATTGTCAAAAAGCCTTTTGCAGAGCGGACTGCTGCGAGTCCTACAGGAAGAGATTTAATAAGATCCATGTCATATTGAGACATACCGACTCCAGTGTCATGGTCAGCTGCGCTAGATTATGCGAGTGACGATCCAGGCTGCGAACAATCCGATCGAGATGGTCCCACAGATTCTCGATTGGATTTTAATCCAGTGAGTTTACTGGCCAGACGGTAAACTCATCCTGGTGCTCTTCGAACCACGCACGGGCACTGCGGGCTGTACAACACCTTCGCTTGCAATGCTAGTAAATGCCATCATCCTGAGAATAAACAATGCGCAGATAGAGGCACTTGGTCGGTAAGAACAGATGCGTACTTGAATTGATACATCGTGTCTTCCACGATAAGTTAACCCAAAATAGGCAAAAAAAATCTCTTGATCACAATAGTCTTGTTCAAGCTTGGACCATTCCAGCAACGGTTGCAGAGTGTTTGCTTTCAGAGGTTTCACGTTGTATACGCCAAAGTCCATCTTCCTGATCGAGCGTGAAACGTGAATCATCGGAAAACAGTACTTGTCGCCACTCAATGGACTCCCAGTTGCGGAACTCACGTGTAAATTCCAGCCTTTGTCACCGATGAACAGCAGTCAGCAGAAGTACATAAGCCAGGCGTCTGTTTCGAAGTACCAGACGCAACAACTTCCGCTGAACAGTATTTTGGAAGACACTGTTGGTAGCCCCTTGGTTCCTCGGGGCGATCAGTTGCTCAATGGTAACACGTCTATTCGTCCGAACGCATCTCGCAGTCATCGTTCACCTCTGTCGTCTACAGCCTGTGGAGCATCACATTTGCCACATTACTGATTTTGGACAGTCCCATTTTGCATGCACGGTATATTTTTAAAACTATTGGACGCGAACAGCTCACAAATTTACCCGTTTCAGAAAAGCTTCCACCCTTATCCCAAAAACCAATGATCATTCCCTTTTGACAGGGGATAAATCGCCCCATTCCTGCATTAGCCAATCATTGCAATGCTTTCTGAAGGCCTCATACACTTTATATACTCTGATCTGCATTGTGATGCCATTTGCCTTCTGTGATTGATTATTTAACGTCGACTGTACGTGGTGGTCACATTATATGACCGGATTGTGTATATTATGTTAATTAACTGGAAAGTATTGTTGATTTGCCTTAATGATTAATAAATACATTTTAATGTTTAAATGCTCTGTTAAATGTTTGTCATAAATTCATTTTAATTAATGATTTTTTACGCTATATGTTTATTAAGTGATTTTAAACAACTGACAGATGCTTTTACTATGAAATTATTTGCAAAATATGCTCTTAATTTATCATTATATGGCAGTTTTAACATGTTAAAGCTCGATTAGTAAATCGAAAGATGTTGCAACTGCATACTTTTTTGTACCTCGCCCAGAAATGAACTTTACCAGTTAGGTGGAAGTAGCCACGTAAGAGTCTTCATAATTTAGAAGCAGAGAACAACCAGAAGATTCTCTAATACTTGACCTGCCGCTAATAGAGGAATCATTACACTTGGAGAACATTGCGACCGGGAAGTACTTAACGAACTCCAGCTGCCTTTAGTGAACTCAATGGATTTTCCTTTATGTCCAGATTCGAATTGACAGCCTTCCAACTGTAAGGATGATGCCCTATTTTGCCTACATGTGGCCCCAGAAATGAGTATATCCGAGTAATATGCAATTAAAACGTAATTTTAATCCAAAATAGTTCTGTTATAACTGCCAAGAAGTTAAAAGTGTATTGTTGAGTATTGTCAAGTAGTTGACACAAACTTGTATTTCTGGGTAACGCATTTCATTCGCCATTGATACCTAATTTATTTATATTGTCAGGAATTGACCTCATTTAGGGTAATACAACTATTTGTATTTATTTAATTTTTAAATTACATTAAAAATTTAGATTGCGCCTATATAACAATAATTCCACAAACATTCTACTTACTTTTCAGTGGCACGACAACCCTGAGTGGGCCCTGGCCTTTTCAAGAACTTTCCTTAATTCCTCACTCCTCACCCATATCTACTAAGAGAATTTTCACTCCAGGTCCCTCTATTTTTCGTCATGGTCTTACAACTGACATTCTTTAAATGACGAGATCCTTTTCTAGGCAGATAACCCATCTAAAGCTAGGTAATCCATTAGTTAGGTAAATCCATAGCTCTTGTTCCAGAGGACCTGGATAGAAATACTTGTTGAACGCTCTTTGTTCATTCTAATGACACGACCAGATAATTTAATTCTTAGGATTTTTATGCATTCGACGATGTTGGATTTTCTGATATACTTAATTGTGCCAACATAGCGCCAAAAATTAGCAGTGGCATACCTCCATCGGAAAAATATCTTTGAACCAGTTGAAATAGATGTTTGCTGCCCTGCTATTGTCTAACATGCTATTGCACTGAAGATTACTTGGTGACAACTACCTAAATCTATATCGTTCTTTCTTTGAAGTCAGTTTCATTTGAATGCTGTGTATTGCATTTGTACACTGTATTAGTGGCAATTAGAACTAACTTTCAAGCCCCAAAAGCAATTTTCAGAAAATTATCCTTAATACTTCATTCAAGATATTTCAGCTAGATTAGATAAAATTAAGAAACAGAAAACTGACTAACAAACATAACTGTGAATTAATTTGACGGCAGTTTCAGTTTTATAAGTGAGGTAATAAAGTATGGTTAAAAATAAGAAACAAAACTTACATGTGCGGCAAGGTGAATATTCTTGAAATGTAGCAAGAGAATTTCTTGCGATCCAGCATGTTCCGACAGGCTCTCGCCTCTGGTTGTTCACTGAGAAATATACATAACGTGGGGCACAAGCCTAAAACAAGAACAAACAACAATTTATTGAACAAAATAGTCAATTGTAAGGAATAATTCATATAGAATTCTATCCACATTTAAATAACAATGGTAATACAATTTATTACCATATTTGAGAAGAATAAACGTATACAAATTCCATTAATTAATGTAATAAACTTGGGACCTTAAAGGATGATAGATATTCAGGGACGTTGCGAATCATCAATAAAAAATATTTTTTTTGTGTTTGATTAAAATATTTTCCCTATAAATAAAAGTATAAATACCCGATATTTTTTTTATAGAAATATTTCTATTTAATAAAAATTTAAAAGTCACTTTCTTTCTGCCCAGAATTTAGTTACTATTAGAATATCATTAATACAAAAAAGAATTTTTAATGATGAAATATTACCGCAATTTTCCGAATTGAAAAAAAAACTTTTCTGATAATCTAATCGTAAGTAATTGTATTAAATTTAATTGTGTTCATAAAAATACAGACAGGTAATATTTTTTCACTAGAGATATTTCAACTAGGAAAAACATACTCATGTTATGCTTTTCACTAAGTAAAAGGGGATTACCCAGTAAGATAGCCGAGATAGCATGCTTGGAAAAGGTCATTGCTAATGTTTTTGACCAACTCAGGTATCTACTTCGTCGCTCAAGTGTGGTTCAAAACTATAAGGCGAATGATTGAGAGTTTTGATAGGAGGTGTTTTAAATTTTAATCGGTAGAAATAAGACAAGTGGAAACGTTTTGCAATAAACTAATTTGAATCAAATAAGATTGTGTTAGCTTGATGAGAAAATTCATGGTTCTTGCCAAGCGTTTGTTGAAGTCTATCAATGTATAAAGTTCAATGGGATCTCATGTTTCAAAGTTGGCGTGCTATAAACTTGGACAGAAACTTATCAATTGAGATATCGATTTCATAATTTTATTGTGGTTTAAAATTGAAAAGTATTTGGCAGAAATAATTAGCAAGAAATATAGGCAATAAACAGAGAATAAACATTTATTACTTATAACTATAATCACACAATACAGCCTTCAAAACTTTAATTAACATGTTTTTCTTGTGTTATAGAGTATTAGGAAATTTATTGTACTTTTAAGTTAAATCCTATAACCTTTCATCACAAACAGATCAACAATTTCAGCTGCTTCATCCCACAAATTCTTTTACAGAAAAGAGTTAATACTATAGCATTAAAAGATCACAAAAAAAAATGTTTCTTAACAACACATCGCCATTGTGTTGCCAATTAGAAAAAAGGAATTTTGATGACAGAGTGAAGAGTTAACAAAACACGAGATAAATGAATTCATCATGATCACTCCT
Organism: Latrodectus geometricus; assembly: GCA_026290005.1. Lineage (NCBI taxonomy): Eukaryota > Metazoa > Arthropoda > Arachnida > Araneae > Theridiidae > Latrodectus > Latrodectus geometricus. The sequence continues at coordinate 80,798 of JAPDSC010119278.1, forward strand.
TCGTCCATTCATCAAAAACAAAAAAGGGAGAATTTTTTTGGTAATTTTTATTTTCGCAGGATACTTGTTGGATGAGGGCATGCTCCTCTCCCGTCCAAGCACACCTAAAGGCGTGGGCGTGCAGCTTTGAGAACATCATCTCCATTTTATTACTACTTTTTTGTCTTGGTCGGGCTTCCCGGCTTATCTCCCAACCGACAGGAAAAAAATGAGAATAACAAATGACAGGCTTTACAGTTGAAATAAGAATGGATTAGTTCAGACTCCAAAATGGAATTGGGCTGGGTTCGATAAGCAGAGCTCTTAAAGGGCATTATCATTACTGCTTTTCCTTTTGTGCTAAGTGCTTGTTGCCACTTCATGGAAGCAAATATATATCGTTATTGTTGCTAGGAGAACCCGTTTATGAAAGCAATCGATTCTTACCAGTTGATGATGCCTTTTATGTCAAATAAGGCTATTTATTGACCAATACATGGTCTTGAATGGGTATAATGATAGACCTGTCAATGATATTGCATCGAGTTCACAATTACTGTCTATTTTCTTGTTTTCTATACAAAATATAAATGTATGTTTGTCAATCTAATATTACTAACAAGTCGAATTCAGTCCTTGAATTAATATTTATATACAGAAATTTTGTTAGATTATATTTTTTAAAATAATATTTTACTAAAATAATTTTTCATTCTTGCAAAATAATATTAAATATTACCTAACTCATTTTTCTTTCCCAACACTTTTATTTTTTCAATCAAATTATTTTACTAGAATAATTTTTCACCATAGTAAAATAATATCAAATATTACTTTACTCATTTAGCATTCTGTTTCCTAATTACTTTTTGATTTGTTCCTGTTACTTTTTGATTATAATTATTTTATTAAATTGATATTCATTCCAGTAAAATAATATCAAATATTAGCAAACTCCTTTAGCATTCTGAGACTTTTAGTTTTTCATTCTAATTATGCTAGAATAATTCTTCACTCCAATCGAATAATATTAAATACTACCTATAACTAATTTAATTTGATTCTTAATACTTAAGAATTCTAATAATTTTACTGGCTTCTTAAATCTAGTTAAACAATACCTAACTCATTTAGATTTCTGTTCTTTAAAACGAATATACTGAAACATGTACAAATCCATAATATAAAATTTTTATAAAAAATATATATTCAATTATTGTTTTGTAATTTTTTCAAATATTAGGTTGGGCTCTATTATTGGTTGTATTGTGAATTTTGCTCTTGGAATTTAGGTGCCTTTTTCAATTACGATGACAAATTAGTAATCATTCTAATAAAAAAAAATCCACTGAAATAAAAAAGCATAGTTTTACAGATAAATAAGTTAAAGCAAAAAAATTTTGTCGAAGAAGAAATGAATATCTTTTTAACATATTTAAAGAAAAGAGCAAATAAGAAAATTCACAATAAAATAAATATGCTGTTGCTAATTTCATTAAAATA
>JAPDSC010119278.1:95461-121865 GCA_026290005.1 Latrodectus geometricus
TCACTCAAACAAAATTTAAGAAAGATTAAAATGGTTGACATATCAATCAATATAGTAAAAACATATTAATTGTTATCAATGATTTTGCATTTGCCAAAAGAGCTCTTAAATAGGTAGAATATCAAAAATTTAATGACAATAACATTGGAATTTATTACATTAAATGAAAATATCACAGGTGAATATTTTTCTAAGGTAATACGATTATTTTTATTAGTTTTAATATAATTCTGCATTTATTATAAAAAATCTTTAAAAATTGAATAACATTTATAATTATCAAATAATTTCATTAAGTGTTAGCACTTATTTCGTAAATTTCAACATGAACTGCAGTCAAATCTCACAGTAGTTTACTATTTTAAATTAATTAAACATTTCATTAAAACCGAATATAGGTTGCATCAAATTAGTCTTAACTAAATTTAAACAATAACAGTTGGGTTCTCCAAAATGATCTTACACAAATAGGTAACCAACAATTAAAATTGTTTCAATGAAATGTTAATCAAAGAAAACAAATGAATTAATCAAAACTATTTTAATAGCCGGCAACTTTTGGGTTTTAAATCTTCCAGCACTTTATCAGGCAGATTTTATGGAAACTTGTTTAATCGAGCAACAACTTGATGCAAACCTAGTAACTTAAAATCTGGAATCCTGTTAAAGACCTCAGAATGGACCAATCTTAGAAGTATTATTTGAGTTGGAAAATATATCGACAGCGACCTGTTTTACTCTCACTAGCTTGATTATTGAATAAGGTCGTATTTGTCTTCCCCAGGTATCGAACTCACACCCTTCCTGTCACGAGCTCTATATGCCATGCTCATTACCTTGAAATTTGGCTGCCTTTTACTTCACTGAAAAGAAATGAATGGAGATTTGATACTTACGACCACCAATCCATTTTCGCTTGAAGTTTTAACTGTAGCTCCAAACCACTGATTGGATTTATCGTCAGTGTACTTGAGGGTGTTATTCACAATCCGTGTGTTTGACCCTGAAAATCATGAAAGGTAATGAAATGACTGTATTCATTGAAAATGTATTAAAAGACTTCATCATAATAAAGTGAATGCATTTAATGAAAAAGGCATCAAAATAAGCGAAATTATAAATAATAAAATAAAAAGAATGGTTGGATATTAATTTTAAAGATTTTTCTTTTCTTAATTATCTACTGAGTAGGTAGTTTAATGATTTTTACATGGAGGTAACGTTAGATTCGCCATCACGTTCCCACATTCTATTTTAGAACTTGATTTCATGTTTTAAAATTATTTCGAAAAAAGGTATTTAAAAACAGTCATAAAATATAATTGTTAGAAAATTCATTTGAGTGTTACTTTAAAGTTGTGTTTCCTTAGTGTATAAAAGCATATATATATATATATATATATATATATATATATATATATATATATATATATGTGTATATATATCTAGACTGTTTACCTTAAGTTTAACCGTTAGTTGAATACTCACTAAGAGCGTCTTAATTTTGGACCACGGTCCATATCCAAGCACGCGTCAGTGGAAGGACTTTGGACATCTAGATTAATGTGGACATGTCCCCAACCCACGGAACTCCAGCAATGTTCTTAAGACCCAATTTGAATGAATTTATCAAAAAACAAGAGCTCAAATTTCTCATTAAAAGTATCCTTATTATTACATTGTAATAAATCTCTTAATGAACGTACTGTTGTTTTTGTAGTACATATCATTTTATTTTACATTCGAAATTATTTTCATAAACTATTTTACACAGTGCATTATAGCACGTAAAGAACTTCTGAACTTATCTTTTTCTTCGCTTGCCGCCACATTTTGAAATCGTTAAAAGTGTACCGGGACAAAAGAAAAAAAAAAGAAAAAGGTAGAGAATCACTGAAACTATTCGGGGGGAGATTTGTGAGATAACTTGTTTAAAAAAATCAAAATTTTCTTCTTTTTAACGAATGCTTCAGTAAATTATTATATATATTCACGTGTTTCTCATTACTTCCTGCGATGACGTTTCTTCAAACATCGTTATTCTTTTGAATTTAAATTAGTTGCGTCATCTTTTTATTTTATGAGTCATAAATCAGAGAGCAGCTTCCTTTAATAATAAGGTAACTGTTTCCTGACGGAAATAAGTTAAAAAGTTGATAAATTTGTTATCTATCAACTTTTCGCCAATATTTCATAATTATTAAGTTTGAATATTTTTGTATAAATGCTGCAAATTTTTATGGAATGTAAACTAATTTAAACTAGTTTGAAAAAGAACTTCATTTATGTCAGCCGGAAAAATTTGTTGATAATAATTTCTTAACAAAATAAGAATTTTTTTATTCCTTATTATTCATTTTATATATATTTATTAATAACATGCAAAACTTATAAATAAATATGCATAAAAATCACTATATTATAATCTAAATTTAAAAAATATTTGTGTGTGGAATCTAAGTTATTTATTATGTTCTCTTGATAAGAAAAATTGTTGTTTAAACTTATTTCGTAAATTGCTCCCAAAATATTCTTTCCACCTTCTTCTCAGTATATATACATTCAAATTGTGTGGTGTGTAGGGACTGCCTAAAAAAAGCGCATGAAAACGCACAGAACTTCAACGAATATAGCTTTAAAAATATTTTTCGTAAAGCAATTAAAAAGTATTTTGCGTTGAATATAGGGAAAACATAAGAGAAATGTCGGGCAAAAAATAACTCAGCCCCTTACGCAATAACTAGGAATTGTTTTTTGAAACGAAATCAAGACACAAATCTAATACATACAGGATACTGATACATGGGTAAGCAGAAAAGCGAACTTAACGTAATAGTGGAAGAATTTTAAGTGAAAGATAAATGTAATGGTATAAGAGAGAAATTATATAGACCAGAACACTGAGCTAGAAACTTGAAAGCATTGGACAAGTAAATCTAGGTTATAATGGGGTAACAATACGTAATGTAATTGACAACGCAATACTTATGTAATGTGGTGAAGAAATACAAATGGCGGATTAAATTATTTCTTTTATTTATTGATAATTTAATCAATATTATTCCAATTTGATCAAATTTTAATATACCACACAATATATATATATATATATATATATATAAATTTACAAAAAATTCCTTTAGCAATTTGGAGATGCACTCATAAATATCTCATCTTCAAAAGTTTTTTTCTCCTTTTTTAGCATGTCAACATCTTCACTGGAGAGCGCTGAAAAAAACCTTACCTGTCGTGTCAAACGGGACGATGGCGCAGTTGCCTGTGGATTGAGGTCCGCATCTGTAGACCGCGCCCCCTGCAATCACATTAGGCTGAGATGTCTGTGCGCGCGGCGCTCCCACCAGAATCCTGAAACAAAAAAGAGTCCTGCTCAATATATTGAGAAACAAAGCAGGGGATGGTAACATAAGAAATAAAAAGGGCGAAGTCCGGTATGAATAAAAAGAAATTTTAGCTTAGTAGGAGAATGGGCATATTTTAGATCATTATCTATAAGTAAGAACAGGGGCACTTGATGAGGTTGGTTCACCCAGGGCTGGGATGTGCTTCAAGATATATAAATACAGGAAAATATATTACAAATAATGATGTATGTCTGAAAATATTGGAAATAAGTTAAGTCATATGAACATGACTGATGTTATTTAAAAAATGCTATCAATAATAAATTTAAAAAATAAAATAATGTAAAATAGTTTAAAATAAAGTTCACTGTGGAATAGTGATCATATTTTTCTTAATAAAGGTCTCATATTTCACTTCCAGCCTCAGCTGAACAGAAGATGAGCATTTCTATCTTCTACGTGCACGTTTGTCGGAAAAGATATATTAAACACTGTACCTCTATATGTATACCACTCAATTGTTTTCTAAAAGTACTTCTGATAGATTGTGGGCGGAAATCACGTGTCGCTATAGAAGAAACCTAGAAAACTCCCAAGCACCCACTTGACAGATGTGTATGCGAAAAGCAGAAACGGAGTATTGATCTGCTGTTTTTCAACGGTGACTAGGATCGAACCTGCGATTATTTGGTCTGGAGAGCTCTATCCGACCACTAGGCTTTAATAAGCCCCCTGAATGGATGCTTGAGAAATTCCTGAATTTAACGCATCATGATAAAAAATATTGCCCATTTTATATAGATCAATAAGACCTTAAGGACAACATGTAATGTGTCTTACCTTTCAACAATCAGAATTTCAGTTTACGGCGTGTTAAATACTTTAATGAAAAGAATGTACAAATGGACATAAAAAAAGGTCGATTTTATATTCGTTTTCTTTTTAATCATAATTCTTCATTTTAATTAAAGTTGAACCGAATATCTTGTCATCGATTAGTTGATATTCTTAAAACACAAGAAAAAATTATCTGCTTCTATAATATATTCACTGAATAAGCTAAAGAATTATTTCTTTAGATCAAGAGGATTCCTTTCTTTTAGTGTCTGGATCAGATATGGACATCATTAAGTTGTCGACGCACGTGCCCGATTTGGCACGCGATGCTATTTTCAGAGACTTTTTAAATGATTCTATTTAATATTGTAATATTAGGTACAGAGGACAGGAACAAACTTAGAATTAAAATTTCTTATTTATTTATATTGAAAAAAATAATTTTTAAGTTAATTATTAGTGTAATAATAACGAATTATTAAGTAATTTAATTATTAGTGCAATAAGTAACTTATTAGTATAAGAATTAAAAACATATTTTATGTTACCTTTAAATAATATATAATAAAATTCTTAATCTGTATCATTAACACCTTCTCTTCCCCCACATATACTGCCATGAAAATTAAATTCTTTTTATTTCCTTTGATTAAAAATTAAATTTGGTCCTAAATTAAAAATAATTACAAAATTTTCTATTGTGTGGTCATTTCAATCATATCACGAGATCAGTTTGGCTTGCCACATTTACAAGATCGAGATCATAAAGAATTATGTTTAACTCAACATGACTCAATGATAGGACATTTTCTTCGATTGCAGCCATTGTTGAATAAGGTATATTGTGCTTCTGCTTTCAACATGTATTTCTATCGATATGGGTACATAGAAATTTTCCAAGTTCTTGAGACATGTGATTATTATCGGTGAAAAATCCTCTCAGAAATCCACTAAATGGTGGATATTAAATGCCTTACAACAGTCTTAAATCATTGAAAGTGGTTATTGTACTTCTGACTTCAGCATGTGTGCAAGGCTGTCATGTTAGGTTCTTGGGAGTTTTCCAGGTTTCCTCCTTTGCGACATGTACATGCTCCCTATCTGTGAAAAGTCTTTCCGGAATGCAATTAAACGGTGCATTTTAAACTGCTTTATAACATTCTTAGGCCGTCCACATTGCAGTTACAAAAAAGTTTTGATATTTTAGTTTATGATTAGCATTGAATTTAAAATTTAATTTTCCCAGTATTTAACATAAATTCATAATTTTCTGTGCATAATTCTTTAATCGAAGTTAGCAATGTAAGGTATCTTTCAAGGAAAATTTCAGGTTTTCTCTACAGTTTAAACCTAAATCAAAAAAATATTTACTTTTGAACATAAATAAAATAAAAATTTGCTTGTCATATTACAAACGAACTTGGTATTCTGAGTAATTTCACTACACCAGCAGCAAACTTGGTTGTTGCTGGTATATTGTTTATTATGGCAAAAATCTATAGAATATTTTTAATTAATTTCACCAAGTTTATTGTTTTACAAGACTTGGTGTCTTTAATAATGTATGAAGTTTGTTAAATAGAAAGCACAAATAAAATAAAGGAGTATATGGAAAATCCTTTAAAATTATAGTTATTGTATAATTATGCAATAAAACTAACTTATAAAATAAAATCGGAAAGTAATGTTAGTTAGAATCCCGACAAAGACAAATATCCGTCATGTTCGTTAATTTGTGAACGTTAAATAGATCGTAGTCGCAATATCCTCCATGTGAAGTGATACCTTAAGGGGTGATAGACCAGGTCTTCTGCTTGGTCCCTGCTTCTAAATTAAGAAAACTCCCGCTTGGCTGATTTTGTTTAACTGATAAAGCCCACCTCAGGACTAGGTACAGAGAGGCACGCTGGTGCGACAACAACATAACCTAGTAAGGCGCAAATCCGTGCAAATATTGTCTGTAATTTTACTCGTATATACAAATTGCGAGTTTTTAATAAAACTTTGTAATATTAAATAACTAAGCAACTACTTATTCCCATAAAAATTAGGTAATGTCAGCATATAAATAATTCTAGGCGAATTTCAGACGTTTAAAATCTAATTTCAGAAGATCTACAGTCTTTGATAAAATATAGGACCTCAACAGTGAGAAAAAAACTTTGCGTGGCACATATTGAATACACACACAGGAAAACAGAAAACAAAATTGTTTCTCAAATATTTATATTGAAAAAAAATTTTAAAAAGTTGACTTTGAATCACTGCATTTTTTTTCTGCGACCTCCACATTCTTCAGCTGGTGTAAACATATTAACAAACACAATAACTCTTCCTCTATAGTTTTATTTTAAAAATAAAAAAGGATAAAATTTATAATAAAAAAAAGCCACAAGCGTTTTTTTCTTTCCTTTCTAAATTCTGAAGTCAGCAAAGGTCGAGAAAAAGTTATGAAGATGAAATCTACATTCCAAGAAAGAAGCCTTGTGTCTCCGCGAACTTATTATTTAAAAATCCCATCTCGGTTACAAAAATAGTTTGACAGATCTTTTCAACGAGCAAGTTTTTCCTGTAATATTTCGCGCGCAAAATAATTTCTTCTCGGCTGTAACCGTGCTTCCTTCCGCACGTTCCGACGAAACTGACGAGTAACAGAGCTCCGGGTAGAGTTTGAAAGACAAACATGTTAGTCTGTATCCTAAATGTGTTTCGAGTCTGGACAGATTTCTCTCGAAGTTTTCAAACTAACTGAGAGTGTTGACGAAGGGTGTAGTAATAGCAACGAAATTAGGATCGGAAATAGAGATAAATGTTTTGACAAGACGATCTGTTTTTCCTGGCTACTGCAAATATTGGGAGGGTAAAGTGCCGATAACAGCTCCTTAACGAAGCAAGGTGAATATATCCTTGAAAGTAAGGGGAAGTTCGATCGGATGGAATTTAAAATAAATAATAAAAATTATTGCAATCCGAAAAAAATTGCATATCTTCTCACCAATAAATTACCGTACACCGAATAGCTATTATTTGAATGTAAATTTAATTTCCAAATCAATAACTAGTGCTTACTATGATAACTATTAAATAATACATGTTTATTAATTTTAATTTTTTTTTTTTGGTGGGGAAAAGGAATCAAATACATCAAAGTAAGTGTCAAAAGTACAGCACATTGAATATAGTATAAATTATACATTCTCATGCTAAAGCATTTCCATAATTGAAATAATTTATGCATCTTAACAAGTTTAGTGATTTCAAGTTGCTGTTTAAATTTGATAAAAATAACAATGTATAAATAAAAATAAAAGACATTTTGTGATAAATTGCATAAAATATTGATATTTAGCTGGCGTAAATATTTTTATAGTAATTTATTGTATAAACAACTCTTTTTGACCATGTGGTACAATTAAATAAATTTTTTACCATGACTCAAATTTAAATGATTTGCCCACATTCCTTCCAAAAAAAAAAAAAAAAAATGTTTCCTTTACAAGTGTTGGTGTATGCATTGTGTAAGTTAATCTGCAAATTTAATTGCGTGTGCTGTCAGTCTAACAACCAAACTCTGTGAACATATCATCTTCCCTGAGACATTTTATCAAAATTGGAACATATTCATATTTCTTACAGGGGGATAAAAAAAAACCCCATGAATTCTCAATCATTCACCCTGATAAATGTGCAACTTAAAAATAGAAATCTCACATGCGCCTCTCATTATTCAGTAGTGCTTAGGATCGAATTTAGAACTTCTCATTCCGAACACCATGATTCTAAAATTAGATTACGGTATGCCAAATTCTCTGTATAAAGTAAAATGTCTGTAAAAATGTAATTATATGCTTAAACACCCACCCACCCACCCTCTCTCTCCCTATATATATATTAGTATATAAAAATACATAAACAGTGCAGATAAGCTCCGGAGTATACATTAAGTGTTTAACGGGTCGCACATTACCAAGAGACTCGTAATTTTGAACCACGGTCAGATGAAGAGGTCACACCTGAGTCGGCATTCTCCTTTCCACTTCCACGCCACACCAAGAAAAGGACTTAGGAAGTCAAAAAATAAAAACTATATTAAGAAATTAATTTGTTTGCTAGTTATACGTTTTCGGCTACACATTTCTACACTAAACTAAACTAAACTCAGCGGCACCACAGTGGAGATGAGGCCTAGGTCTGCAGAGCCCATCTCGATTTTCTTGACCGAGGGCCTGAGAACGAATCATGTGTTTCGGTTGGATGGCCAACCTAAAGCGAAACAACCAGTATTTAGTTCCCAAACATGCTTGGTACTAAGTTTTATCGATCCACTAAAGGGATGAAAGACTGAGCCGATTTGCCGACCCGAGGATCGAATCATGGACGTGTGCTTTAAAAGCGCGAAATGGACTACGCCACTACCTATTTCTGCCGATAGAAGAACTACTTATCATAGCCTAGTAATATTAAACCATAGTTAAGTGACGACATTAACACCTGAGCTGGCATTCTCCAGGAATAGTATATAATGATATTTACCTTACTCTGTCTGAGGCTGATGTCTGCTAATAGAGGCCCTTAAAGCAGATAAACAATCATAATTTTGAATCTGATCAAGTGACGAGGTTGACACCTTAAATGGAACTCTCCTTATCACACTTTCCTACCATCCCAACGGCAGAACACACTATTTATGAAAATTTAAAATGTAGCTGCTTCTCTAAGAGAAGTGGCTTATGGGTAGTTCAAGTATAGAATCTATATTTTCTTAGCAAGCGGACAACTCTTCTCATCAAATATAGTAGTGAATTTAAGAAGTTGCTATAGATAACATTATAGGAAATATTTGAAATGTAAAGAAAATTTAGTAAACATTGATAAAAAAAATTACAGATGTGCTAAATTCATTAATGTTGAATTAAATAAAAAAGCGAAACCTTGCTTATAAAACCATTAGTATTAATGGAGATTAAGAAGAAAATATTGAATAACTCACTTAAGTCATTAAGAATTTCTTTTAAACTGGCATAAGTAAAAAAAGCTAAATGTAAACTTCTCAAATTAGAATCAAATAACATTTTACATTTAAATTAAACTTACTCTTTTTCTTTTCTCGTGAAAAGAATTAGTTTCCATGAGATCATAAGCTATGTCATTTGAAACCGACTATTTGGATGCATGGGAAAAAGAATTGACTTCTAATCTAGTGCCACATTAATGAATGTAATTTAGTTAGGAAAACTTTAACTGTAACTTAGTTAAAACTTACTTACTCTAAAATTTTTCTTATTCCAACTTATAAGAATATTTTAAGTAATTTTTATTTCTTTAAATACACCGTTTGTTAAAAGATTCAGTGAAAAATTAATTTTCGTCATTTTTCAATCCATTCATATTTTCCATGAATTGATATTGTAAAATAATTTATTTCTGAAATCTGTCATTTGCTTTTTTAATTAAATGTATCGCCTACTTTCTCATTATTAAAAGTTGTAAAGTAAAAAATAATTCCACATTTTTTTCATTTTATTTTCATTGCTGAATGATACTTTAATATTTTTAGAAAATATTTTTCTTCAAATAGATGTGGTGCTATTTTTTCCGAAGGTTCTTGAGATCGATATGTAACTCATCATTATTTTTGGAGATTTTATTTTTTATTTTATGAAACATGTTTTAATTGTTTATGGGAACACATTTGAAAAAAAAAATACATAGCCCCTGATCTTTCGAAAAGGTATTTTAAAAGACATCTAAACATTTTTTTGACTTTGAGCACCTAATTTTTTTTGTTGGCATAATTTTAAAGGCATCTTCAAATAGACACAATAATTGCGATATCTAGATTAATATAAGCAGTCATTACTTTGCTTCTTTAAAAAGTGTATTTATAAAAGTATTTACACTTAACTTATATGAATGTTATATTTTTATATTACCACATTTTCCTTTGTGATATATAACATTTCCAACTTTATTATTACTATAAACATTTTTTTTTTTATTTTACAAACTGTTTCTAACACGTTAATACGAGTTCTTTTAGGACATTCTATATCATCCGTTGTGTCACCAAAAGCTGCCGAAGACCACCCCCGCGTTTCTTTCACATTCCGAGAGTCTTCATTTTTCAAGGAATCGAATTACTGCCAACAAAGGTCGAAACACGGAGGATCGCTTACGTAAACCATTAACCTCGGTCGTTACTTTTTTTTCAGCTAAGACTGTGTTTGTATTCCTCAGAAAGAAGGTGTCGTTGTACCAGAATTTGCAATCGCACTTACTCCAGTCCCCATAGTTGAAAAAAAAAAGGCATTGACTTCAATTTTATCAGTTTCGCAGCTGAAAGAATAACAGGTACTTCAAATCACAGTTACGGTATTTAAGTTATACCAATTCTATCCAAATGAAAGACAAATAACAAGTGCTATCTTCCACTGAATGTAAATACTCCCATGACGTGCTAAGCAAACTACACACAAGTGCAAAAATCAATAAAAGTCTTAGACCTGGTTTTTCTAAATCTTAAGAAGTCACAAAAGAGGAAAATGAAAAGTTCAGGGATCATTAGATAAACAATGTAAATTTTTTACAGTGAAAACATTTTGTAAGTTGAATTTTTTGATTCTATGAAATTTCTCTACATTTTTTTAAATTCATGGTTTACATTAGCAATTTTTATTTTCAATGATTAAATGATATATTGCCTAGTATATTTTTTCCTTTCAAATTATTTCCCTTTTTATTTTTTACAGTGAAAATGTTTTTACCAACATGCAAATTGAGTTTATTTCTGGGAAATTTTTCTACAATTTTAAAATCCATTATTTAAGAATTTCTTGGAAATTTTCATTTGATGAATGTAGAAACTCTGAAAACTCCCAAGCACCCACCTCAAATACATATGCATACAGAAAAACCCCGCATTGTGAATAGCCGTATTCATTAGTTACAAGGGAGGAAACCTGGAAAACTCACATGGAAAAAATAAAAGCGCAACATCCATCTTTATTGTTCAACTCTTCCTGGGTTCGAACGCAGAACATTATTCGTTGGAAAATACCCTTAATCTAAGGTTAGCCCCCGATCCTTAAAATGTTGTCCGTGCTCTTAAAGAAAGATCTCAGAGAGAGAGAGAGATGGGAAACAAGCGAAACAGTGTAACGATTTCAAATTATTGCATGTAAATAGTATTCACATCAAATCCCTCTCTGTATTCACATCAAACTCTTGTATTCACATCAAATCCCTTACTGATAGAACTAAGTCATCATAAGATCTGCATGTCGTTTAGATCTTGCCTCAGGTCCCTAAGTATCCATATTCTTAAGCCTGCACTTTGCCATAACTCAGCCTTCAATTCCAACGTTATGCACTTTTTTCAAATATTCATTTTTCTAAAAATAAAAATAATAAACGTAAGGGATAAGTCTTTTGCTCTAATAATAAGTTGTAAGTGAAATTATTTTTACCGAGTTTCGTCTAAAAACAGCTCCCTCCAGCTACACACTTAAAACCGGAGAAGTCGTGAGCAGCGGGATAAACCAACTCATTTGCCACGGTAGCAAAACGGGTCAACAGCACCGCTTTTACAAGTACTAACGGAGTCATGAAAAAAATTCTATTAGGCTTTCACCATGTCATAAACATTCCCTCGTTTGCTTAGCGGGGGGCTGTACAAAAAGATGGAAAGCAAAATTGCTTACATGGAGAGTGCATTCATTTTCTTTAAACGTCTATTAAAATGCGTAATTTTTTAATAATATTATTGATACTTTTTTAAAATTTATATGCATGAAAATAAAGATGCTGATATGGGCTGAAATAGCTTTAATTTGGTAGTAAACATATTGATTGGAGTTGTACTCTTTCACACATTTAGGAGTTGGGGTCACTTTTGTAATCGGAAGGTATTGGGCATCATACTGTTGCAACCGAAGACCATCCTACGGAAATATTAAAAAACTCAGTGCATCGTACCTTTCCATATTAGAAATTCATTAAAGTCCAATGTTCATTCATATGTTTGGATCTTTGTAAAGAGGAGTAATTTAGGCATACATCTTCCTAAGCCACGGTGCCTCGGTTGATTCGTGCTCGTTATCGAAAGTTAATGAGTTCGAATCCCGAACCAGCCAAATATCCTTGCTGTTCGATAATGGCATCCTCCAGATCACGTTAAATAGGTCGAGGGTGCAATGCCCTCTAAGTGAAATGATACCAATGGGTGGCAGACCAAGTCTGGAGATTTTCTGCTTGGTCCTTGCCTCTAAATTACGAAAACTCCCATCTGGCAGTTCCTATCTTATTGATAGGAGTCCAACTCAGGGCTAAGTATAGGGAAACATGCTAATGCAACAACAACATACATTTTAATCTTCATGCCGCTCCTTGATCACCTCGCTTTTTGAGCGTTCCTCCACATCGCTCCTTGACTGTTGTTCAATATTATGAGATTGTTTACTGAAATCAAGAGAAATAGGCAATTTCTAAAACCTAATACAATAAGCTCATATTTTTTTTTTTAATTTCACCATCTTAAAAATGTAAAGCGTTGTCGTCATGTCTAAAAGGTAGTAAATTCGATACTTGATCTCGTAAAAAATTGTTGAACTAAAAGGATCAAAGAATGGCTATCTTCTATAGTGTTTAGTTACGATCTTCTGAAGCGACATTGAAAGTTAGAGGAAAAGATACCAATTTTTTCAATGAATTGAAACTGGTTAAAAAAAAATATGAAAAGCTATTGTAACTTGGAGGTAATAAAAACTACAGCTATAAAATGTGAGTTATATCACTAAACTGCATCATTTGGCGATTTAATTTTCTGTAAGAATGGTCGACCGGATAATTTGTAAGTACCAAAATACATTGTCGCTTCTTTTACTATTACCTGAACTTTCCTATCAGAATTCTTGATGGCATATTTTTAATAAAGGTGGTGAAAACATTTTGCAAAAAATAAATTATTCTAAAATTACCATTACTAAACAGACCTAAGAAGCTATTCTTAATATTTTGAAAAGCGTTCCTTAAAATAGTGGCAACAAAATTCACTTTGTTTTTAAAAACAATGTGAAAACATTTCGAAATTTATATTAGATTTTTTCAATTGGTATAATTTAGTATTTTTTAATTTGATGACTTTGTATATTAGCTTTAATTATGCCATAATAAATATCAATAGGATATATATTATGCTGTATTTTTTTTTAAAAAAAATTAAATGTTGATTATAACATACTAATAATGTTAATGTACAAATTAAATAATAAAAATAACTGTTTATCATTTCGTAAAAAGAATTGAAGAAAAGGTACCCATTGGTAATTCTCTGTAATAGAAGCCATACTCGTCACCAATTTTTTTGCGAAAATCACAAAAAAAAACCCATAAAAAATTACCTTTTTTTTGTCATTGCGTTGTGGATTGATAATGGTCCGAGTATGTAGTAAGAAATTTTAACGTCCACCCGGATGGCAATTTTTTTTCAATTTTTCAATCCGGGAGTACTTTTTGACAACGAAGCGTATTCAAGTGTCGCAAGGGAGGAAACCCTGAAAACTCGTACATCTCCGGCAGCTGTGCATGCAAAAAGGAGAAACGCAACATCCATCCCGTTATTTAACAGTGGCTGAGATCGAATCCAGGTTGGAAAACGTTGTTCTACAATTGGACCCTGGGAAACCCAAGAGAGACGTTATGTAAGGTTAATTTCACTGGGATTTTTATCATGGATGCGATAACCAAAAATATATTTTGGAGATTAATTAATATTTTCACCAATTTAAAGATTTGGCGGTATCTGAATACTTACACCTATTTTCTGCCTTGTCTTCTGATATCACAATTTAAAAAAAACAATTTTCAAGTAATATCCTCAAACACAAACATATAGATTTTTCTGCAGAAGTCATTTTATTTTTCTGTATTGTGATTTGGTTGTGTAGGATTGTAGAACAATAAAAGCATTTCATAATTTGTGATTGACCCCTTACAACAATTCCTTATCAGTTTATCCTCTCTTTTATCTTAAACAGAACAGGACTGTAGGGGTCTCAACTTCAGGGTGAGGAAGTAGGAAGGGGGTAGGGATTTTCCGAAGAATTCACTGAGGGTGGATGTCAGAGAAAAGCGGGAAATGTCAGCTTTCACACCCCCAACTGGGTGGGGAGGGATGACAAGAGAAGGTTGGGGTAAGAAATCCGATACCCTTGTTTCTAGGAATGCAAAGGAAGAAACAATCTTTTGTCGTTCCCAGAAAAAATACAGCTAAGCAAATACTTGAATGATACATCGAAAAGTTTGAATGCATGAATGGTTGCATTTGTTGATCGCACTGTACGCAAGAGATGCCAAATTATATGAAACATTTCAGAATTTTAGAGAAGTTAATAAAGTTAGTTGTGGAAGGCCTTGGATTTTTTCCAATTCACAGATACATTTTTAAGTTGTTTTGACATTAATTTGTACAGAGTATCGTACCATTATATTCATAATAGTAATAGTTTACGATTAATTATTTTGTGAGTTATTTTGTAATTTATATTTTCAGTTTTATGATAATAATAGATATATTTCCTTTAACAGTTTTAAGAAAATATTATTTATTTTCATCGCTAATTTTACTTATTTATAATATTCTCTTCTCCCATCTTGAATATGCAATTAAAATTTATAGGCATTGATAATAGATATAAAAAAAGTGAATAAATTAGACGTTTAACCATCACAGGCTATAGCATTATGGCTCAAGGATGTTGTATGGCCTTTTTAAACATCAACTGCACAGAATAACCGGAAAAATTCCAAGCACTTCCTCTGGTAAAAGCGTCTACAAAGGTAGAAAAATAAGTTATTTTTGATTCAAAAATAAATCGAACTTTGAAAATTTTAATTAAAAAAAAGCGTGATTCTACCACTGCACCCACAAATTCTAAGGTTTCACACCACACAGTTGGTAACAAATTAGCTTTGAAATTTGTTGAAAACTCAAACAAATGACTTACACCGATAGACGAAAAGAAAAAAAAAAAAAAAGAAAACTGCAACCAGCACGTGTCTTTCAACACGGGAGGGAATAGTACTAGAGACCTTACACACCAAAAAGCAATATTTTACAGCTGGACACGGTAAGGTTATAAGGTGAATAAACTTGGAAAAAAGGATAATTATATAAAATGTGCCTTTTAAATTAAATAAATCTTTGTTGATTTTAACTCGGTTCAACTCTCAATTCTGTTTTAACTTAAGAAAGAAGTTCAATTTTTTTTTTAATTTCTCTTCCCATTGGTCTATAGCTTTCAGTTCGTGAGTTCGATTCCCTTTTCAATTGGTTATTTGAAATCTATTTTAAACAATAATTTCATACTGAATTGCCCTTATTATACAAAATACTTTGTATTCCGCTAATCTGAACTCAAAATCAAGAAATAATTTTGAACATTGATTGAGAGACAAAGAGATTAGTATTAGGGCCAAATCTGTAGACTGGAAGATTACAAGTTCGATTACAGCCATTGCATGGATGACCCTTTATCTTATAAATGAAGACGGAATAAACAAAAAAAGAAAGCTTAAATAATCATATCTAAATGACTCTAAGTTCAGTAATTACTCAGTATGCGACATTTTTCAAGCAATCAACAATCAACTCGCAACATAATTTTTCCTTTGCTGTACATTTAAAATTTAACTCAAAATTGTAAGAAAAAAGAGGCTTCAGGTTCGATTCAATCTGCTTTGACAACCAAAAAAGGATGGATACTTGATACCGCTTAAAAAGAAATATTGTAAGGCATTTGAGCGTCCGTCGCATTTTTAACTTTCTGAAAGACATAGTAGTTCCATAGATATTATAGCACAAGATCGATAGCAGTTCCAACTATAGGAAGGGAGAAAACCTAAAGGATTCCCAAGCATTCACCAGATTAATTTGCATGCACAAAATAGTGCCATAACATCCATCTCTTGTTCAACAATTGCTGGTATCGAATCTAAAAACTTCCATTCCAAAGAAGGAGGTCATATCACAAAGCTATAATGAAGCCAAAAGAAAGCAACGTAGTGAACAGCTTAGTGTTGTTATATCTATATTCACAGTGTAAGAGTTACTTTCCGAAGTGAAGCCAAGAGAACACTCAGCATGCACATCTACTGAAGTGAGTGCTTGGGAGTTTTCCAAATTTATTCTATGACGATTTATTAACAGTCATTTGAGGAATCTTTTCGGAAACAAGGACAGGATGAATGATATCTCTTTAGACTATCCGTTATGGCGTATCAGACATATATATACAAATCACTATAATAGATTAATTCGTAAAGTTATATAAATTATTTCCTAAAATTTAAACTTAACACACATACGCCTCATACATAATTATAAAACTTATCTCAAAATAAACTAGAAACTACCGAAAATTTTCATTTTGCACAAAAGTAACGGTAAAAAAGTTAGCGAATTTTTTTTTTTGCAGACGATAAGTTTTTCACAACAAACGCATGCGCGTTCATAAGCACGAATATCAAGCAAATTACCATATAGATTTATTTTCTTAGGGATTTAGAAATTCTTTATTAAAATATGGACTTTATTTTCGGTGTGAACCCACAGAATTCATGTGAAAATATTTCAATTATAAAAATATGTATGTTATGGAAGAAATATTATCCTATGAAAAATTCTCATATTTTATATTTATTTTTCTTTGCACTTCAGTGATCAACCGCGATAAAGTTTATATAAATTTCATAGTTTGAAATTCCCTTGTATTTAACATACAATTGAATTTATTTAAACTTGAGAGCTGTTTTCATGAAATTATATATACATAATTTTTTTTTTCATTAATCTCTCTCTCTTTCATTTAGGAAGTTTCAAGCTTATCTAATTGAAAACTTGATTTGACAACGAATAAAGCATATTTTTCAAACATAAAATATATATAACTATCAAAATGCTCTCCTTGTCTGTTACATATCAAGATCGTTGAGCTTTTTATCCATAAAAAAAGAGAAAGAAATAATAGGAAAATATTTTTCCAACTAAATTTTTCCAAATGTAGCACTTTCGCCAGCGGAAACTATAAAACGGAGGGAATTCTGAAAGTGTCCCCATCCCTGGAGGAAATATCCGGTATGCATGGCACCCATCTGGTACGTATTTCCCCCTGGCGAACAGGATAAAGGGATGACAACGGAAGTATTTCGAAAGCGGGGGAGGACAGGTTCCTAGGCATTTGAAACACGAGTTTACAAAAAGCCCGTCAAGAAGGGTCTTTCAACTTGAGCGATGCGTTTCTGGTTCCAGCTGTTGACCTTGAGCCGAAATCGATAGGTGCATGTGAAAATATATGGATGACATTTTAATTATTTTTGATATATGTAGATAGACAGATATAGATATATAAAGTGATTAATTTATATTTCAACTTTTAAACACAAATATAAAATATGTTTGTAAACTTGAATATTTTTATGAAATGGTTACATTTATAGACCATTCGTAATAGAAACAAAGTGAAGCCTATTTTCCTAAGAGTGTGGATTCCTAACATATGGATACATACAAACATGTAAGTTCTCACCCCCATCCACCTACCTTTACCATCTGAAAATAGGGTTAACGATTCTAAATTTCTTTGGGTTAACATGTTGATGGACTCTTTAAATACAACGGTATTTAGAGAGATCGAGAATCTAACTCGAAATTTTCTAAGCACGAAAATAATGATTAACTTAATTTATATAAAGAAATAAAAAGTAAGGTAGATTATGGGCACAGCATTTTAAAAACTCCATGCGAAGGTGCTTGCAGCTCGCATTGAAGATAGTGGGGTCTTCGTAATTTGTAGAAGCAAGGATAAAGCAAAAGACTCATAGACTCGGCTTTCTACGCTTAGAAGTATCATTTCATAGGGAGGGCATTGCAACCACTTGCTCCTGCTGCCATTAGAAAACAGGTCGGATCTTCGGTCGGGTAGGGTTTCGAACTCACTACCTTCCAATAAGTGAACGAATCCCCTCACTAATCAGGCAACAGCGAATTTCAGAAAACAAAAATAAGTGATTAGGTTTTTTGCAATTCATTAATAGCTGTCAATCTCTTTCGACTGAAGCCATTAATCATGACTGAACAGTACGTATTGTTGAACCAAGATCAAATGCCGAAAGCTCTTCAGTTGGTATAGTCATTTCCACTTCAAGGCATGCAAAGAACATGGACTTTACATAAATATTAAGGCTCATAAGTCCATTCAACTCGACTGTTTTCGTAGAGTTAGGAATCAAACCTGCTATTTCCCAATCACCTGAACGGCTTCCTTCCCAATCGTCGCATATATGTTCCTACCATTCGAGAGCTGATAAACATAATTAAGCTCCACAAAATTATAAATCATGCTCCGATGGCAGATTCCACACCTGAATTGATACTTTCTACTCCATACTCTTCCTATTTCTTGCTGCCATAACAAATCCAGTTTAAACTGCTTTTTGTAAGCCAAGGTAAACATTCTCACCATTTTGGACCTCCTTTAAGTAATGGCTTTATCAACCTGAATCCTTTTCTTCACACAACACCCGTAAAAGGATAATCAATATTTTAGTATGCATGATGTTCGTCAGCACTGCTTCTTCTAGCTAAAAACAAAAATTAAATTCGCTATCATCCGAACGCGAGAACATCAGCCTATTACTGAACATTATTTTTTCGGAACAGAAAGTTTAAAAGATTGCATCTAATATAAATAATCGTTTGTATTTAGCAGATTTGGAAATAGAGGCATTAATTTCTTTCCTTCAATGGTATTCAAGTTGAATAATTATCTATAAGGTATAAATTCATAATATTAATCCCTAATCACACTGTCTAGATCCAACGCTAGAGACAACTCAATTCTTTGTTAAAAAAAGATTAATAATTTATATAATATTTGAATGTTCGGTATCTAAAATTGCTTGTCTGTAATACATTTACAGTAGGCTTTTTCTGCCAACAGAAAAGCTGCAAAACACAGCCAATCACCTCGTCATTTTGAACCACGGTCCAGTGACGAGGTCAACATTTAAGCTGGCACTCCAGTGAAAGGATATTCAACCACGACTTATTTAATGAACCCGGTTGCTATTAGGGAATACAATGAAAACATATTTAAAAGCGACGAGAAGAAATTGAATTTAGGGAAATACAGATTGAAAAACGATAAATATGCCGTTTTTCTTCTTACAGATGGATTTTACTAAAACTAAAAAATAACTCTAAGCGTGCATCAAAAAATGTCAGTTCTTTTAGGGAACCGTTAAAAGCCGCGAAAATATTATGGGTCCAGACTTGGAAAGACAATGAAAAAGGAACATCCCTGCTGTTTTTCATCTCGTAAGACTCAGACGTAAACCAGAATGTTCTTATGGGGCGTGCTGCGATTGTTATGGTGATAATCAACAGGATTTCTCGCTCTTTGAATGATGGATTGTTGGAGATAAAAATAAAGTAAGGATTTCGCAGTTACAGTGGGGACGCTGGGGTGATCTGCGGAGAGTCTTAAAAAAAGATTTCATTAACAATCGTGACCGTCAAACCGAGCAGACGCAACCGCAATTTTGGTGCCTAGATGAACAGATTACAGATTTGTAAACTTGTTGGTACTTTTCTGTTACTGGGTATGGATTCAGATTTCGCCAAATCTTTCAATATTTGGCGGATAATTCGAAAACAGAAATAATCTCTAATACTTTCGATAAGTTGAAAGGAAGAATCTAAGAGAAGATATTAGGAAAATCAGAAATTTTCAAGAGAGCTAGACAATTTATACAATTGAAGAATAATTTAGTCAACAAATTAATATTAAGGAGAAAACATATTATTATTTATACGCTAAATACGATTATAACTTAAAATGTCTGAAAATTGTTACATTTCATGAGACCTATTCTTCTGTGTAAATTCCCTTGGATAGGAATCAAATTAATTACAAGCTATGCTGCACTGACGTTTATTCGGCCATTTTGCCAAATCCCAGAAATTTTCGATAATTTGAGGATAAAATTTTTGGTAATGAAACTTTATAAGCAATCCGAATTCTTAATACCAAAAATTAAAATTTCATTAGAATTCAATGGGCAAAATTTCGAGAAACTGTGACTCCAATTGAATTTCTTGGCGAGTTTAACAGAATATTTGGCGACAGCACTATTCTAGATAACAACAGAGTGATAACTTGCTTATTACTTAAATTTTGTAGCTCAGACTTTGAATCAAATTATAAAATCAGGACCAGGTTTTTGTTTATCTATAAACAATACACGTCATTCTAAAAATAATTACCAAATACATAATACTCTTTTCTTATTAAGTCGAAGATGTTTTTAAACCCACGTTTTTTTAAAGATTTTTTCTTTTGCAGTCATGTTAGTGTACTAGGAAAGAAATACATAATAATGAACAATACTCTGCTAAAATAAAAAGATTCATGAAAAAAAATTAACGAAATTTATATTAAATTTAGATTGGGGCAAAAGTAGGGAACATTTATATCCCTTCGCCAATCTAGGATAACTGAGCCAAAGTAAATTTTCTTTTGTAAGAATCTTTAGATAGATATATAATGAGTCATCACTATCTGAGCATTTGAATCTTGAGTACTATCGCTCCAATTTAATTTGTTGCTCTTTGAAATTAAAAAGTATTGTCAGGAACATAGATTTGAGATTTATGCACCATGAAATGTTGTTGCACTGGCAGAAGACCCCCCAATGCTTGACCTGCCACCTACAGAGGTATTATTTCACCTGGACGACATTGCGACCACGACACATGCTTCAAGGAACACAGATTCAAAGTCACTGCCTTCCGGCGATGAGAACGACCTCTAACCAACAAGACGACAGAGGCTTATGCTTTTATTTATCGATTAAAAAAGATTCATTTACTATAACTCAAACCGCAGAAAGCTGTGATTATATTATATTGCACTAAAAGGATGTGGTGTGGAATAACGCAAGATTAAGTTTCTTAAAAATGAAATTCTGTTGTGTGATTTTATTTTGAATATTCAATGTTTAATGCTGTCAACGTTAACTTTTCATCGATACAAAATCGTATTCTTAGGTTACATATGAAGAAACTTAGAAAACTCTCCAGCACCCACTCTGACACATGTGCATGCAGCTAGCAAATATGGTTGTAAGGCATTTAAATACTCACCATGTGTTTATCTTCTGGGTCCTAGCTGGTAATTGTATAGCCAACAACCGACCCTTTAGTTCAGTAATTCATGGATTCAACTCTCACTTTGGCTGTAAATATGTATTAAGTTCCGTAATGGACATTGAACTGTTGGACTCAGACATCATCATCCTTATGAGGAAATTTTGTATAGATAATGGCCCTATTCTAGGATCGAAAGATAAAAAAAAAAAGCAAACAAACTCCAAAAGTTACTCTAATGGATTTGTTGTAAACAGATGAAACGTGACACTGACCTCGCTTGTTTCAACAGAGACTGTGATTGTACCTGGTCCCTTCCATTAAAGACAACAGTGTAACCGCTAGGCAACGACGCCTAATGCGATATAACATGTAAGAATGAAGATGATTTCGACAAATAATGAGAAGTTGTCACAATAAAGTTCCTGACATTCTCTGCCATTAATTGACAAGTAACCCAATAAAATAGTGACGAAGCACAAAAAAAAATTAAAATTTGGGTCAGTAAAGTTATTTTTTCAAGAAACATTAAAAGAAAAAGATAAAGACTGAGGTTATCAACATCCATATCCTTCTGTTGGCACAGAGGGCAACTAGTCAAATCTTTGACTTCAGTAAGATGTAAATGCTTCTGCAAATAGTCATGTCCAGTAAGCAAACGAAATGCAAGAGAGGCCAACAGATCGAGGTATGGAATTTTCGGATTCTACTACTTTTGTTGAACAAGTCACTCCATCTCTAGCCCACAACTTCATTAATATACAGGCGGAACTACTATTTTTTAATTACAGCAAGTGATTCTTTTGCTACGCAGAGGCAGAAAAGTCAAGTTTGTGACATCCAGCTTTTGCAAATCTATCAACCTTCTCGTTTCCAAAAATGTCAAAATGGTTGGGAATCCACTGGAAAGCAACGCTTTTCCTCGACTACTTAAACTCAATTAACTTCATTCGAAAGAAATGAACTAATGCATTATACCTGAATTTTGTAAGCGACCAAACAGCATAAGAAACACAACAACTTTCCAGTTTATCAATCGCAATCATAGGAAGGTGATATCAGTCGTTTGCACCTGGTTCCCCCCCCCCCATTTCAACTAAACAGCTGATAATTTCTCGCTTTATAAGTATCCTTCATTGGTGAAGAAGTAAAAGTGAAGAGTTGTTGATATAAGTGCACATTTTTCTGAGTATTATATTGTTTGTCACCTGGCAGCTAGAATTATTTACCGAAACACCATCTTCAATTACAAATTTAAATAAAATAATACATAAGCAACAATTTTTTTTATTTGTAAAATTGTTCCAATTTTATTTAATTGTAAGAATAATTTTACGCTTATTAATTCTTTTATAAAGCGTATTTACTATAATTTTTTTTTTCCTTTAGCCTTCAATTATTACTACACTGCAATTTTACATAAAGCGACAGAAATACTGTATCTCTTCTCAAAATCTTGAATGTTCATAGCATTATAGATATCCCTTCCATGGCATGGTCTCTAAATGATATCCAAAAATGGTCTGAATAAAGTCACATTCAGCCGCAAATCCTTAGGCAAAAATTCGAACATTAAGATCATGTGATATCAAGTATCCCTGTTATTATTGGTAATTGTGTGACAGACCACCCAGAAAGAAACGCCAAGTAAAGCACCGATGATTGAAAAAGAGAATTTTATGATAGCTTTTTCTTTTGTTAATATGTTTGCAAATGACAGGTTGCTGTTGCCACAGGGAAAAATAATCGGAACACTTAAAATTTGAAATAGATTGCGATTAAATGATATACTATTATCGTTTCATCGTTCGCTTTATAGTTTGATGATGAAATGAAAAATATGCAAAGCAATATCACGCAGAATACACAAAAATGGAACAATATTTAAATAATATATTTAAAAAAGATATGATAATATGCAACTATTAACCACTGTTTATTAAAAATATTAGATAACTTACCGAAAAAATTATTAAAACCAATTAATTTATTTTTATTAGCATTTTTATCTTCTATTTTTGCAGACTAAATCAATCAACAATTTTGTTAACCGATTGCCTAATTGCCCAATTTCAAGAAATTATGAATTGATTAAGTCGTTACTATGCCGATGTCTGTTTCAACTAACATCCACATCACACCAATGGAGAGGAGATTAGAATCTATGAAATTTAAAAAATATGGGTCCTCTCACATTTTTAGTGGGATCCGTTATTGAATCCGCTGTCTTCGAAATAAATGTATGTATCCCTTCAGCACCAATACTTCTAAAAAATTGATACGCATGTAGAAGTGGCAAAAATGTTTCGATAAAGCCTAATAGTGAGCCTAATATCTGTTGTAAAACGTTTTAATATTCTCCCCGTACTGTAGCGAAGCATGGGAACTTTTTAAAAACAATGGGAAGTAATAAAAAAAGAGAAATCTGGAAAACTGCCAAGCACTCACTTCGACAGATGTGAATGCAGAAAGCAGAAACACACAACATCCATCCTACATTGTTCGACAGTTCTTGAAATCAAACCCGGGGCTTTGCTATCCAAAGAGTGCTATCCTACCATTAGGCCGTGGAGAGCACTATGACCTATATGACATTGAAAATTCATCCCATAAATGGCCTTCCAGGAGGACTTAGACATCAGAAATTATTCACATATCGTAAAGGAAGGAACCTGAAAAACTCCCAAGGACCCACAACGAGGGATGTGCATGCTGAAGGCAGGCGCAATATCCCTTTCCCGTGGTTGAGCACTTGATGGGATCGAACCTTGGACCTTTCCCTTTAAAATATGCTGTCCTACCTTTAACTCACAATGCGACATGAAAGATATACTTTTTTTATGTGTTTTCGTAGTTTTGGCCGGCATTGAACTTGAGATCTTCCGCTTTGATAAGCTTAATTATAGTGTTGGCACACTCTCCCTTTAAGTTACTTATGACCTGGAATTAATCTCGTTAGACTTTTTTTGGTCACTGTCAAAAAGACGTTGCTCATTTTTTGCATATAGTATAATTTATTTGATATTATAATCTTTTTTTTAACGGTAAGATTAAATTAAAAATTTATTACCTATGCAATAACAAGTATACGCAACTTAAATCCACAACTGATGGCCCACTCTTCTAGGGCAAAGCATATTCTTAAAAAAATTTACGTAGTAATTTTATTTAGAAAGGAACAAGACCAGTTTCGTTTTTGATCACTGATTCTCAGCCATTGTGCCACCTAATTCTTAAAATGTGCCGCCAAATTTTAGAAATTTATATAAAAAATTTTTTACCGTATTTTATAGAAATTTATATAAAAAAATTAAAAAAATTAACGAATGAAATTTGTTTAAATCAAAGAAAAGTACACTGTAACAGAAAATTTATTTTTACACTTAATTACTATATTTTTTATTAAAAACTTGTATTACCTCCTATAACTGTGACCTGTAATAAACTGAAATATTTGCCTCGCGTGAAGAAATTTCAAGTGTTCCCAGCATCAACAATTACCGTATTTTACAGCTTATTTGCATGAATTCAAAAAAATGTTCAGCATTAACTAACATAAAAACGAAAAAGAGATCGAGGCTGTTAGATGCAGAAGACGATATGAGAATATCATTGCGTTATTTTTACGGCCAAATATAAATGAAATGATCAAAACACGCCAATCTCAAATTTCTCGCTTAAAATGTCTTCAGTAATACATTGTAATTTAAGCGTACTGTTGTTTTTGTAGTATATATACGAGTATTATTTTACATTCAAAATTATCATGATAAACTACTTTACATAGTGCTCTATAGGTAAGTAAACAACTTCTAACCTTATCTTTTTCTTTGTGTGCTGCCAAATTTTAAGATTTTTAAAAGTGTGCCGTGAAAAAAAAAAGGTTGAGAATCACTGCTTTAGACACATTTTATTTAAAAGTAAAGCATTTTATCTGGTTATTAAGAGGAGAAACACCGAGGAAATGTTCCGATTAGTCACATGAAAGAGTTCTCGAGTGTTGGCACTGGTTCTAAAAACTAGTCAAGAGACTGGAAATTTTGTTTGCATTATCGCTATGATTCATAACGGCTCACGAGACATTTTCAATAGCGTTATTTCAAGAGTGCGTTACTCACACGATGAGATCAAAGAAGTATATTCCCAAACAACTAGGCCGAGGAAATGCATCGTTCTTGTGGTTTGAGGGTGTAAAGTTCGATACCGGATCCAACAAATTATTCTTCGGATGAAACGCTTCAGAAATATGTGTTCTTCTAAAATTTTATGTAAAAATACAACCAATTGTATATTAATCAGCAATAATAAATTATAAATAGCATAATAATAAGCAATAATAAATAGTATTTATTGTGCTGATTTCTGACAGCAATTATTGCGGTTAGGCCAGTATAATCGAATAAAATGTTGAAGCATCAATAAAACAAATATTTTTTAAAATCAATAATTTTGTAGTGTAAGTATTTTTATTTTGTTTTTTAAAATATGTATTCATTTTTTTTCAATATTAAAATGTTTCAAAAACACTACAATTGTTTTTTCCAGCATATTTTTTCCACTGAAAAATGATTATCTCACTTAAGTATGATTGTTTACTCACACGCACAAACATATAGGGTAAGGGAAAAAAAATCATTATTTTTAAGTGAATTTTAAGGTTTTATTTGCATGTTTTTTTTTTAATTAGCTTGCTGCAAAATGATTTCAAGTTGTTTTATGGTTGTTTTTGGACATGCTGGTCAACTTCCAACATTTTTGTGATTTTATCAATATCTTCAACGATGGGAACTGTACGAGGTGCGTCTTTAACATCCAATATACCTGAACGGAATCGATGAAATCAAAATGACCCCGTAATTGGCTGTTACAGTATCGGGACCATCAACACCATTCCCGATTTTTTACTGCCTGACTTGTATTTTCTCCTCCATCAAAAAAATACTGTAAATGTACGGCATTTTCTCTGTGTTGATCTTAAATATATATATATATATATATATAT
>JAPDSC010119278.1:130536-157787 GCA_026290005.1 Latrodectus geometricus
ATATAATGTTATTTAAAATTATATATATGTGTGTGTGTGTTGGCAAGAGGAAAAAACCGAGGACTAAAATGTGGATACACACCTTCTAACCGAGGACCTCAGCACAACCGAGGCGCACTCGGCTTGATTTCGCTTTTCTTGTGCGGAAATTACATAATTTAAGCCTGAATTTTAAATTTCATTGAAATTTAAGGATGCTCTCGATTTGATTTTTCTTATTTTACATTGAAATAATACATTTTAGAATTTAATTGTCACTTTTTATTGAAATTTAATAATGTTCTCGGCTTACACCTTTTATATTAGATTTATGTGTAGTGTGTTTAAAGTATGTATCCTGTAAAATGTGAGGTCCTCGGAGGTTCCGAAAAATCCTTGTATTTTGTATGTCCTCGGTTAGGGAATAAAATAAACATTGTGTACGTCAAACCGATTTATAATAATATACTTTACTGCGATAACTTTATAAAGTCTCATATATTTAGTTCTTTGGTGTATTATTAGGAATGCAAAAATGTTTCTTTTTATATTTTTAAATAATTAATTATATTCTAATTAAATAAATTAAAAATTTAAGTAAACTTAATTATATAAATTTAAGGTTTTTTTTGTAGAATTGCAAATTCGTTGAAAATAAAATAAACTTCTTTAAAAATTCTGAAATTTAATGTATTTTTTAATTTTATTAAATATAAAAATTATTATCATATGTTATAAAAAATTTTCTGTACTTACATTTTTATTGAAAAGTTTTCCTATTTAAAAAATTTTCTTCCTTTGAAAAAAAATTATTTCCTAGTGATATAATACGAAGTGTTATTTTAATTTTGTTTTATTAAAATTATACATTTTTTTAATTTGCCTTCTAATTTAATCACTATGTTAAGCTTCCTTTTATTTACATCTTTAAAAATAAAATGTAAATATATTTTATTTTTAAATATTTTCCTGGTGCTTAATATTTATATATTTATAAATAAATTATTTAAAAAATTAAAATTAATGTTAATTGAAAGTTTAGAAAAATGTTTTAATTAAACTTGTTCAGAACTTGAAATTTTCAATACATAATATCATTGTATCATCAATATTGCGTTAAACTTTTAATATAAAATCTTATAAAAGTACTTACCAGTCCACTGAATTATAAATATTATAATTTTAATTTATTTTATTTAATACATTAAAATTTCTTACCTCAAAGTACATCATGTATATCAATCATATATAACAACCTGCAATCATATACACACAGGCAATCGAGGACCTCGTATACACAGTGATAAGCGAGGACCTCATTTGGATATAGAAAAATTTAATTCAATTAAAAGCAATTTAATTCAATTAAATAAACAATTAACTGAATATTTATATTGAAGACCTCATACATTCACTTGATTATTTTTATATACAGTCAATACAATAAATTGATTCATATTGAAATTTCCAAAGAGGAAATGTTTATTTAGAAGAATCTTGATATGCATCTGCAGTACAGTAGTTTGCATGCCTTTTGAAATCATCAGTACAGCTTATTTTAATTCTATTTCTATTTCATTAATTAATCAGTTTTATCTTATAGACAATCTGACAAACTATTGTTTCATTTGAATTTGAATATTTAAGAATAAATACTCGTATTTATTACACTATACCATTTACTATTTTTTACAATACCATTTTTCTAGATTCAGTTTTTGATAATATCTATATTTCAAATTTAATTTCTGGTTAAACATTGTTTTCTTTTGATTCTTCTAAATAAAGAAATATTATTGTTAATTATATTATTTTATTCATCTGACTCAAATTTTCATGAATCCAATCGTCTTTCCTCAATTTATAATTTCTCTATCATATTCATCAGTTATAATAAATAAAATATATTTCTGGGGGTATAAGTACTTTCCCATACCTTATTTACTATATGAGATAATTTTCGATACAAACACACAAAACTAACGTTCGCAGATACGATAAAAAAATTTCTTTATATCACCAATCCCAAATTTCTTAGCACAATAACATTCTCAGCTTTGGTATATTTTAAACCCTCCAACTGCAAAGGGGAGATTCGATATGCCTTGGTCATTTCCTGTAAGTGATTAATCAAAAATCACTGAGGGTATGGCCAAAGCCTCCTAGAAAGAGAAGTTCTACCTTTCTAGGAGGCTTTGGTATGGCGTGGGAATTCAAAGACCCTTTGAAAACCACATGGTACATAGAAAAGTTTGTAAGAAGGGTAATTTTAGGAAGAGGTTTGTTTTCAAGCAGATTCAAAATAATAATTAGAATTAAATATTTAAGAGGAAGTTTAAGTAAATTATCAAGTGTGAATGCTTAGAAACTTCTTGCACAAATCACAAAGTCAAAAGTTAGGAAATTATTTTCAGTATTTATTTCTCTCTCTCTTTAATTTACATTTACGTACTTTTATTTTCTAATGAAAATATAGTGAAATATTTTAATCATATGCTATATTAATTTTAATCATATGCTATATATAAAGAGAAAACAAAGAACAGATACCGAACTGAACATCGGAAGTGGGATATTTTTCGGCTGTATATTTTTTTTATGTATGATTTATAATCTCAAGTAATATTGCGTTAGAGATTCAGCAGTTTAATTGACAAAACATCATTCAGGTTCGGAGCAGATTTTCATGATGATAGAGTTTATAATTGCTTCAACTCTCATGACATATGTCTCTTTTCTAGAATATTTTAATGGTCAAAAAAGAGAGAGATACACAATTAATGTATAATATTTTTATGTATTAACAAATCCTATTTTTTTTATTTAAAGGTATTTTTACTCTACAAAAATGCTTATAATATTTATTTGTGTTAATTTCAAAACACCACCCTAATCAATACATAAGTCTATATCACATCAAATATTTTATAAACCACTGTTGATTTTTTTTCTTCTTCTGACAAATAACACACATCGTCTTTTTTACCCTACCAGCTGGCCAGTGGATATTTATTACACAAATTTTCTAGTGTAAAAAATGCTGTTTTATATTATATTCTAAATATAAAAATGAAGAAATGAATTCATCCATAAAAACGCTTAACTGGTTTTTCCCCAAACTTTATATGTTAATTAAATGTATTTAATTATTTAATAGTTTGAAGTTATGAGAAGACTTTTATTTGTGTGTGATTCTTGGTGGTAACATCAGTTTGCTTATACCATTATAAAGCGAGTTCTCTCTATTCCACGATGAGTCGTACATCCGCTTTTCCCAAGACCATTTCTAAATATTGTCGGCTTGATGATTGATTTACTATGGGAATGTCAATCGACATTTTTCACCCGAGGAAACCGACACATGTTTTGTAGTTAACATAATGAATGTTCTGCTCAGGCATTTCCATTAATGATTGTCATAATTTTATGATCGAGCTAAATGTAAAGTTATTTTTCTAATAATTTCAGAATTCTCTGCCTGAAACTTTAATATAGTTATAAATAATTTCTATATTTGAAAGTTTAAGAACTGCAAGAAAATAAGATAGCAAGCATTATATTGAATCTGCTAATATTTGTAAATTTCCTTTGAATTATGCATGACTGTTATAAACATTTTTCTATTTACACTGTACTTATTCATAATTAAAAATTATTGTTTTATATTAAGCTTTATACAATGAATATATATATATCTTCATTGAAAAAGTTGAAATCTAAGAAATCATTAGCATTTGAGATGTTCAAAAAATTTAATTTTTATAGATTAATATAATGTTTAATATTTCAAAATGCATTTATAAAATGTCAAATATTTGTACAATAGCAAATCATTCAGAGAACACATTTTTATGCTACAAATTTTAAATGATTTGCATAAAATTTAATTTAAATTTATAATCGAATCTGTGCGATGCTACAGAAAGCTGAAACGAATCCACAAATATTTTAGTAAATTCATTTAAATTTTAAAAATGAATGAAGTTATAGATTCAACTGTTGAAAAACTCAATATGATTAGAATTTTCTTATATGAATATTCATTGAAATAGTCAAAGTAATTATTCTTGCACTAATAAACATGTATGACCATGTTAAATGAAGTTTATTTCAAAGTTAAATTTTAAAAATAATCTTAATAAGAGTAGTTTGCTTTGAGGTAAAGACTAAAAATTTCTGAAAAAGTAGAAAAAAACTACATGATGAAAGATAAATTACAACATCAAGAAAAAAATTTTTTCACGTTATTTAATAACTTTTGTATTTCAGGTTTCTTTATAAATATTTTTAAATATTTCATTCACACAGAAATTCAACACATATTGCTTCCTTAATACGCTGCATTATTATTATACCAAAATATTCCTTTCATGAAATGATCATATATTTATATTTAAAGGAAACTTGCAAGCATAATTTAAAAATAACTGTTTCATTAGTCACTCTACTTAGAGATTTTATATATGCTGTCTAAATTGAAGTGAATAAATGCTGGCTATATCCAAGATTTAAAATGGATGCCTAACAAATACAAAATATCCAAATGCAAAGTGGGACTATACACTACCAACTATAGACTCAATTACTCTTCATTCAGCTACTAGCTTTGCAAAAATTTTGGAAGAACCAAAGAAATATTACATAAAGTGTCACAAACTATTTTTAAGTACATCATGAAAGCACTTACTACGAGTAAGAACTATTAATCATATATACAATGAGTAAACTGTATTCAAATGAAGTATCTTCATCAGAGAAACACGCTGCTATATGATAAAAAATGATATATTTTTAACCAGGACTCAAAAAGTTTCAAAATAATTCATCATTTATTAATAAATACAGAATATAAACATTTTCTCAAAACATTGAAGAACATTAAAATTATATTATGATTAAGTTTAATTAAGTGTGCTAATTTTAACTAATAATAGCAAAATATCGATGACATAATTTCTTCTTTTTAATACAATTGCTGATAGAAATTGCAAGCTCTGAATGCTCAAGCTGTATAAAAAATTTATTACACTTTTTACAAACATATCAAGAAAAGACCTTAAACGGGTAGAAGCTTTAACAGAAATTTTCTTTTCAAACATCTAACAGTAGTCTCTCTGCAAATTAAATAATTCATTAGCATTAACGATAGTATTGTTTACATGAAGAAATAAATGAAATAAAATTTTAAAAATGTTCTGTTTCTGAAAATAAAATATAACTATTGAAATGTAATTAAGAAGAAACTTAAATTAACATATTTTTTTTTTTTTTGAAATTCTTAAATTTCTGATATTTATATTTTAAGCATTTTTTGATAATTTTCTATGCAAAATTCTACTTTGCTTAATATTGTAAAATAAATATTGATTATAATTTCCACAATGTTCAATAAATTTAGAATTATTACAATCTTATAAAATAGTTTGATAACCAAATTTTATTCTCGTGTTGTTTTTTATGGATCAATACTCATAGCTACTTGATAAAATATTTGAGCAATTTTTACTTAGTAATTACTGATTACATGTTATGTATGCATTAAGAAGTTACTGATCAGACAGTTGAGAGAGAGAGAGAAAATATTAAAGAAGGAGGTGTTAAAATTATCATGTTTAGTATAAAATATATATAAGCCTTATATAAGTCTTAAGCAGTACTATTTCAAAGAGATTCTCATATGCCTGAGAAAAGAAATCGTTTCAAAAAGATAATTCATCATTCATGTGACTTTATAGTTAGGGATCCATTTAGTTTCGGATATATGTGAAGGGGTACTATTCATTTATGTATTAATATAAAAATTGAATTACTCCAGTCTTACAAACGATTCCTTACTTCCTACATATTGTCAAATAAAATTAACCTGAAAATTAGTATAGATTTTATTTGATTAATTAATCGTTTAATTTGGTTTCAGATGGGTTTAAGATTATTGCAAATACTGCATATTTGTGTTCTAATTCCCTAAATACTACCTTCCTGTAAACTTTTAAAGAAATATTGGAATTCCAGAAGATTAGTTTATTAACTTTAAAATTGAATTGTATGGTTTTATTGAAGATATCTATAAAAGTATTAAAATTTTCACTATTTATGAATAAATCTTAACATTCAGTGCTATTGTTAGAAATGTTAGTTTCAATTAGAGGAAGCTCATTTCAATAAAGCTTACTTGAAAAAGTTTTCAAATTGGAATCTTCATTTTCTGAAAATTAAAATTGGTTGCCTTGCAAAATTTTTATTATGAAACTAACTGACAGTGATTGTAAATTTTTGTATTCATGTTTGAATGATATACATTTCAATAGCCAACAATTTAAGATTTCATGAACTTTTTTAACTACAGATGTATAAAATTAAAAATAAGAAAAATATATTAAATTTTGTTTTTTTCTTATAAATTTCTGACATACAAACATTGATAACATTCATTTCAATAGTTTTATTAATGATTTTTTTTTGTATTTTTCCTGTAGAGAATGTCGTTGTCAAATCTACATTTTCCTACGATATTCTTCTTGGAAGTACAGTATTTAATTATAATCAATTTTGTATAAATATAGTCCTCTCCAGAAAACTCTCCAAATGTATATGCTTTAATAGTACATTCAAAACATTTATAAGCTTCGATTTTGGACATATCATTACTGGTGATATGTCCAAAATTAAAGTAATGATCAAAGTAAGGCAATTTTAAATAAGGGTGCTAAATACAGGCCAATTTTTCAAACAAATAGATCTAAAACTTTTAAAGTATTTTTAAATAATATAGATTCTTTTATCTTTAAAATAGCAAATTATTATGATACACTTGTTTCCTTATTCATAATATGGAAGTTTAAGCTATAATAAAATTAAAAATTTTATTTCTGATAATAATTTAACATTTCCAGGTACTAGATTCAACCCCCATTAAAACCTGCTACGATGTTTGCTTAAAATTCTTAAAGACCTTAAAGATAACTTTATTACTATACCTGTTGATAAATCTTCTAATAACTACGCATTTTTCTGTTAAAAAAAATGTACTTAGATTTAATTTATATAAAGAAAAGCTAAATTCTAATTGCTACAAACTCTTAAATTCTACGGATAATGTAATTAGTAAAAATTTCTGGGTTTTTTATAAACTTTTAAATCTAAAGAATTATGAATTACAATGTCCTCATTTAACAGTAATTCCTTAATTCATAAATTTCCTAGTAAATTCATATATATTACTTATGGTACTAAATCCTATATAAATAAACCTCGTATAATTTTTGCCAAATATTTAAATACAATTCTGGAACATATTGTTAAATCTAAAGCTACTTGGAATATAGATTAGACTTTCTGTCAAGTAATTTTATTTATAATATTTGTTCTGTTGATTTCAAAGATCTTTTTACAAGTATACCCATTAACAAATTAAATGATGTATCATATTTTAATTTTCAGGATTACACAGATTTATTAAATATTAATTTTAACTACTGGAATAACTCAGTTAAACTTTGTATTGATAATAATTATATTTATAACGGTGAAAATATTTTTATTCAAAATCGTGGCATTTCATAAGGTTTCAGTTTTTCGAGTATACTTGCAAATTCGTTTTTTACATTATTTTGGAAAAAGTTTTATTTTGAAAAGTTTTATTGGAAAAAGTTTTATTTTATATAGACGACTTTATTATTTTAATGATGCAAATTTTGGTGATATTTCAAATTCAATTTATCCAAAGGAGCTTTCTCTCATTAAAACCAAGATTTCTAATAATAGCACTGAATTTTTAGATTTATTCATAAATATTGAAAATTCTGATTCTCATATAGATATTTCATAAAACCAGTCAATTCAATTTTCAAGTTAATAAACTAACAGGAATTCCAGCATTTCTTTTAAAATTTACAAGAATGTAGTATTTATTGAATTAAAACGCTTATTCAATATTTGCAATTCATCTTAAACTAACCAGAAACCAAATTAAACGATTGATCAATGAACTTAAATCTAATAATTTTCATGTTAATTTTATTTTAAAATATGTAGAGGAAATAGGGAATCGCTTATGAAGCAATGCGTAGTTTATATAACTACAAAGGGGTCACCAAAGTAAATCACAAAGGGTTACAAAGTACAAAGGGGCATTGAAGTTCTTACAAGAAAGAAATCTTACTTTCACTTTAACTATACCATCTTAATTTATGAGCTACTTTAACTTTTTAATTTAACTCATAATTTTTCAAATTGCATTTGGCAATCTTATTTTTGGAATTTAATGGATGTGGGTTAATTTGCTGACACTTTTATATTTTTTCTTTGCTTTGCTTATATTTTTAATGCATTGACTTAATTCTACTTATTTTAATTTCGATATATTTCATTTTAATACAAACACTCTTCGGGGGTATTGCGCGAAGATTTTTAGACACTTGTTTTTAATGCATGTCAGAAAAGAGAGTTCTATTAGCATAGTTTACCATCTCCTTCCTGATGAAGACGTGGTCCTAATGCCTTTCTCCTATTTATATATATAGTTTTTCTTGTCTTTGTTTATATTGCTCTTCAAGTTATTTTATATCTCTTATATATATATATCTCTTAAATTATATATATATATATATATATATATATATAGATATAAAATTCACGCATGCAGATGTATATGAAGTCATCGATTACCTTGCGAAAACACATATTTGAAAAATAAAATAAATAATTTATATCGCACGATTGTTAAAATCCTATTTTAAACCATAATAATGAATTTCGTAAAAATATTCCTGTAAGTTTAGTACATAATTTGGACCCTCGGTTGCTGGTGTATTCACATAGTCCTCGCTTTCCGGCTTAGACCAACCTGCACGCGCGTGTGTATAAGACGATATTGGAATTTTTAAATGATCTTCATATGTTCATGTTTCTAAATATTAATAAAACCTAGGGCATTGAGATATTTATGTATAATAATGTATGTATATATATGTATATGTATATGATATTATGTATATATATGTACTTCCTTTTACAGTGTAAATATTTCCATAAATGATTTCCTTTTACCGTTTGAATGTGTCTTTTGTAAATATCGTCTGCTCTCTCTTTCTCTTTCTCGTTAGATATTCTCGATACTGATTTTTTCGAGTTTGACTGTTTTCTTTATCATCTGTTTTTGTTATTCTTGTACAAGTGTTTTTAATTTTATCTTTCCGCAGCAACTAGAATCCGTTTATTTGACGTTCTAACGCTTTTTTATTTTGTCAGCTATTGAAGAATATACACTGAGTCTCCAATCTTCAGTTCCTTAAATAATCATTTCACCTGAGGATGGAATGGGCGGAATTCTTTAGCTACCCTAGTCACCAGATACCATGCCATGTGAAAGGTATCACAAAAATTTACTTGCAGTAAAATTTTCTAAATTTTTTAAGTAAAATCGTCAACAAACGAACTATTCGATATTATTTAATACACTACCGGCCATTAAAATTGCTACACCGAGAAGGCGACATGCTACAGAAGTGAAATTTATACGAAAGGAAGAAGGTGCTGTGATATGCAAATGATTAGCTTTTCAACGCATTCAGACAAAGCAGGTGCCAGTAGCGACACCTACATTGTGTTTAAATGAGGAAATTGTTCATCCGGTTCCTCATACACAAATTGCATTTGAACGTTGTTGCCTGGTGAAAAGTTGTTGTGAGGCCTCGTGTAAGAAGGAGAAATGCGTACCAGCACGTTTCTGACTTTGATAAAGATCAAATTGTAGCGTACCGGGATTGCGGTTTATCTTATCGCAGTATTGCTGCTCGCGTCAGTTGAGATCCAATGACTGTTAGCAGAATATGGAATCGATGGGTTCAGGACGGTAATACTGAACGCCATGCGGGATATCAACGGCCACCTATCACTAGCAGCCGAGAAGACAGGCATATTATTCGCATGGCCGTAATGGGTCGTACAACCAGGTCACGAGCCGTGAGTCAAGAAACGGGGTCGTTTGGAAGACAACAAGAGTCTGCACGAACAGTTCGATGACGTATGCTGCAGCATGGACTCTCAGCTTGGAGACCATGGCTGCGGCTTCCCTTGACGCTGCGTCATAGACAAGAGCGCTTTCAATGGTGTGATCAACGACGAACCTGGGCGCACGAATGGCGAGACGTCATCTTTTCAGATGAATCCAGGTTCTGTGTACAGCATCATGATGATCGCATCCGTGTTTGGCGGCATCGTGGTGAACGCACATTGGCAGCGTGCATTCGTCATCGTCATACTGGACCATCACCTGGCGTGATGGTATGGGGTGCCATTGGATACACGTCTCGGTCACCTCTTGTTCGCATTGACGGTGCTTTGAACAGTGCACGTTACATTTCTGGTGTGCACGTTACATTTCTGGTGTGCACGTTACATTTCTGGTGTGCACGTTACATTTCTGGTGTGTACAGATCTTTCACCAATAAAAAACGTCTGGTCAATGGTTGCCGAGCGACTGGCTCGTCACCAAACGCCAGTCACTACGGTTGATGAACTGTGGCATCGTGTTGAGGCTGCATGGGCATCTGTACCTGTACATGCAATCCAATCTCAGTTTGACTCAATGCCCAGGCGTATAACTGCTGTTATTACTGCCAGATGTGGTTGTTCTGGGTACTGATTTCTCAGGATCTATCCAGCCAAATGTTTTGAAAATTTAATCACTTGTTATTTCTAGTATAATATATTTGTCCAATAAATATCATTTTGTTATTTGCATTTCTTTCTGGTGTAGCAATTTTAATGGCCAGTAGTGTAGTAAAAACAAAAGTTTGAAAACAATGAATAATGAATTAGAAATATTAGTTTGGGGAAAAAGTAATCCATTATTTTTTCGGTAGACTTTTGTAGTGATCGCTATCTCGTGAGGTATCTATCAAACAATTTCAGATTTATGCTCGTTGGAAAGGTGACATTTGACCCTAAAATATCCTCTTGCAGTTTTTCGTTTGATTAATTCAGTTACGAGTACAAGGTTTCAAAAATGGAAGAAAACAAACAGAAAATTCGATACATTTTCGTTTTTCTCTTGTAACGGCGAAAAAGATATACGGGTGGCTAAAATTGTGAAAAGTGTTTATCGGCCTATATAAGACTGTAACAACCAGTTACGTACAATTTTTGTTTCATCGATTCGTTTGGGTATTTGGATGCTAAAGATGCACCTCGCATGGATACAACACCATCGAGAATGTCTATAAAATATCAAAAATTATCAAACTTGACAGCATGTCAGCAGTCTTTGCTTCACCCAAGACCTAAAAATCTACATGAAAACTGTTTTAAACCTTTTTACAAAGCGAATCTGAAAGAAGTTACAAAAAGTTCACGTACAAATAATGGATTTCTTTTCCCCCAAACTAATAATCTTTAAATGTGATCTAGTGTGTGTGTGAATTTATTTTCAAAACTATTTTATACATTTAAAACACGTGGAAGAAAAATTGAATCATACTGTAGAACTGGGAAAGAAAAATTCGTTGATAATATTACTTTAACCTGTTATATAATTTTGTAGACCATTTTTTTTTTAACCTGACCCCTATTTTTATTTATTTTGTAATTGAGAAGACAAAGTAGATACATAATAACACAGAAGACAATTATAATTCTTGCTTTATTATAAGTAAATAAGAAATAAAATTCCAATGCAGTGTCTGTTTAACAGGAGAATAGTTCCCGCAAATTTGTCTATGCTAGTCTGTTGTTTTAGAAACAAAACACATTTCATGTTTAACAGGAGGAAGAAAATCAATTTTTGCTTACTGATGATTTGAGAATAACAAAGGGTACCAGAGCAATGTACCGCCAATTCCTAACACCCTTCATGCCCATTTGAAATGGACAACTCTAGTTACCATAGGAACCTACACTAACCCGACTTCTTCAGAGGAGCTGTTCTTAAAGTTATTAATTCAATAAACAGCTTATAATAAATATAAATAATACTAAATAACCATAACTCCTTTCACAAAGAAATACTCTTTGAACAAGTAAATATTATAACAATTTATGCTGTTAGTAATTTTCCTCTATGATTGGAATTTAATAACCTCAATTTTAGTTTTTAATTCCTTCAAACTAAATACCATCTTTTAATCACGTGTCAATTGAACGAAAATGCCTTCATGATAAATCAAAGAAATACTATTTCTTCTATTGACAAGTCAATCCCCCGATGAGCCAAGACTTAACCAAGAGCTTTCTTCCATTCCGATCTATTTTTTGGCATTTGATCTACTATTTTTTACTTTTAGGATCTTAAAATCTCCCTCTTCACAATCAATCCAATTCAACCTGGGCCTAACCCTTTTCCTAGCTCCCAAAGAAAATTTTAATTGCTGACGATAAGAGGTTTAAACTGCATCTGTGGCCCGCAAAGTTCATGCGACTAATCTTAATACATTTGAGGATATCCCTTGATAATCTGTACAGATCAAAATGATGTCGACGTCTCAAGACTTCATTTACATTCACAGCACCAAAGATTTTTCTCTGAACTTTACACTCAAAGATGGCTAGCTGTTCTGCCTGGGATTTAGTGAACCTCCAAGTCTCAGGCCCATAAGTGAACACATATCTTAAACAAGTGTTACGGTTACAGTTAATCTTCTGCGAGAAAATATTTTTTTTTCTTATCTGTTTTTAGATCTCGCAGTAATAAAATCTGTGGAATAGTTAAACTGGAATAAAAAAATTTCCGTAACCATTCCCTTGATGTAGTATGAAAAAATGATGGAAATTTTTCTTGTTTCATATTTTAGTTTGCTTTATTGACAAATCTTTTCACATGCATGATATTTAAGACTGAATTCCAACACATTTATTTTATAGCTTTTAATATTTCTTACTTTTTTGCGACTATAAGTAGTGGTGTGCAATAATTATAATGTTTTGTCATTATTCTTTTTTTAATTTTTTTTAAAAACTTTTGTAGCATATTGCCCAAAGCATATTTTTAATACATATCAGCACGAAATTCTATATATGATACCATTTAATTCATATTACTCTTCAATATTTTTACAGAAAAACATTCCTAATTATGGTCTTCATCTCACAGTTTTAAGTTGAGAAGAAAATACAGCGTATCAAACAATGCATAATCAAAATACATTTCTCTATAATAATTGAAAAAGTAATCTAAACCCATTTACTGTCCATTTATAATTAATTTTATCAGACTATCTGGCATTTAAATATTTGCAAATTTTAATATATATATATATAATATTAATATATTTATACACTACTGGCTAATAAAATTGCTACACCAGAAAGAAATGCAGATAACAAAAGAATATTTATTGGACAAATACATTATACTAGAAATAACAAGTGATTAAATTTTCAAAACATTTGGCTGGATAGATCCTGAGAAATCATTACCCAGAACAACCACCTCTGGCAGTAATAACAGCAGTTATACGCCTGGGCATTGAGTCAAACTGAGATTGGATTGCATGTACAGGTACAGATGTCCATGCAACTTCAACACGATGCCACAGTTCATCAACCGTAGTGACTGGCGTTTGGTGACGAGCCAGTCACTCGGCAACCATTGACCAGACGTTTTCTATTGGTGAAAGATCTGGAGAACGTGCTGGCCAGAGCAACAGCCGGAAATGCTCCGTATCAAGGAAGATCCATAAAATACCGGCAACATGCGGTCGGGCATTATCCTGCTGAAACGTAGGGTTTCCCAGGGCTCGAATAAAGGGTAGAGCCCCGGGTCGTAACATACCAGAAATTTAACATGCACTGTTCAAAGCACCGTCAATGCGAACAAGAAGTGACCGAGACGTGTATCCAGTGGCACCCCATACCATCACGCCAGGTGATGAGCCAGTATGACGATGACGAATGCACGCTGCCAGTGTGCGTTCACCACGATGCCGCCAAACACGGATGCGCCCATCATGATGCTGTACACAGAACCTGGATTCATCTGAAAAGAGGACGTCTCGCCATTCGTGCGCCCAGGTTCGTCGTTGATCACACCATTGAAGGTGCTCTTGACTATGACGCAGCGTCAAGGGAAGACGCAGCCATGGTCTCC
Source organism: Latrodectus geometricus (assembly GCA_026290005.1). NCBI lineage: Eukaryota > Metazoa > Arthropoda > Arachnida > Araneae > Theridiidae > Latrodectus > Latrodectus geometricus. The sequence goes on from JAPDSC010119278.1 coordinate 144,599, forward strand.
GAGCTGAGAGTCCATGCTGCTGCAAACTTCGTCGAACTGTTCGTGCAGACACTTGTTGTCTTCCAAATGACCCCGTTTCTTGATTCACGGCTCGTGACGTGGTTGCACGATCCATTACGGCCATGTGGATAATATGCCTGTCTTCTTGGCTGCTAGTGATAGGTGGCCGTTGAGATCCCGCGTGGCGTTCTGTATTACCTTCCTGAACCCCTCGATTCCATATTCTGCTAACAGTCATTGGATCTCGACCGACGCGAGCAGCAATACTGCGATAAGATAAACCGCAATCCCGGTACGCTACAATTCGACCTTTATCAAAGTCAGAAACGTGCTGGTTCGCATTTCTTCTTCTTACACGAGGCCTCACAACAACTTTTCACCAGGCAACAACGTTCAAATGCAGTTTGTGTATGAGGAACAGGCTGAACAATTTCCTCATTTTAATACAATGTAGGTGTCGCTACTGGCACCTGCTTTGTCTGAATGCGCTGAAAAACTAATCATTCGCATATCACAGCACCTTCTTCCCTTCGTATAAATTTCACGTCTGTAGCATGTCGCCTTCTTGGTGAAACAATTTTAATGGCCAGTAGTGTATATATATGGGTTCGTATTCTTTATTATTAGAAAGAAATTGCAGATGTAGTTTAAACTACTTAATAATGATTTTGAAATAACAAGAGAAGACTATTTACAAATGAATAAAGAAACATCAACTCAGAAAGTTATAATTAATAGTTAATGATCGATCGTCAGTTTGTACGTCTTCATCTCACGTCTCTCCTCGTCGTTCTACATGTACGGCGGTAAACGTGATGCGTATGGCAATTTGGTGACGTTTCCAAGATATATATATATATGTGTATGTGTGTGTGTGTGTGTGTGTGTACACTCAAGTCTTAAAAATTCAAAATGCATTTTAAATCACTATAAAAGTTCTTATCCAAGATTGCCATTGAATCCACGAACTTATGAATTAATGGTTTAGTCATTAATTCAAGAGAACATTCACAATGACTAAATCATTATGAACGACGTAAGACTTAAGACATCATAATGGCTAAGTCTTTAATTCTCAAATTCGTGGGTTCGATTCCCATCTTGAAAGGGAATATTTATAGTAATTTAGAATGGATTTGTAAATTTTAGAATGAGAGTACATAACGAAGTTCTAGATCACAGCATTTGTTTAATAAGTTTGCCTTCACATGGTCAAATTATATGTTTTTTTTTTTATTTAATTTATCATATTTTAAAGTTTAGTAAGCATATTTTTCTTTCATTTCTTAGCCTTCATCTTCAGTCATCGATGAGATTTTATTACCAAGAAAATGAAATTTTGTTCTTGGCTTTTTTTTTTTTTTAAATTCACATTAACTTAGACATCAATTTACATTTACAACACTTAAAACTTTTAAATGAGCAGTAAATGTGGAATATTTTAATAATAAAAGCATAAGAGACAACTAAATAGCAGAAGTCTGTGTTAAGGCATTTGAACATAGGTATTCATAATCTTTCGAAAAGACTTTGCTTTGGTAGTGAGTAGTTATCAAATGCTGTAAAGGAGGAAACCTAGAAAACTCCTCAGTACTCCTCTCAAATGACGTGTATTCCGAAATAAGTAATGCAACACCAAGTCTCGTCACTTTTAAAAACAGGAAGTTCCGAATTGGATCTTAGCCAATATAAAACAACGGAAAATCACGTTTTTTTTTTTTGTTTGCATGCGCATTAGTGAAGATAAATATTTAAAAATTCTTCAGGTTTCTTTCTTTAATTTATCTGGACATGGTGCCCTATCTATGAAAAGTTCGCTGAACTAGTAGTCGAATGGTTAGAATTCAATAGTTTATGGACTGCAATCTCACCTTGTGAATGAATATTCATAGTAATTCTGAATCTACTTTAAGCTTCTGATAATCTCTCGTGTGCAAAAAAATGACTGTTAAGCGACAATCAAACCAAACTATGAAAAGCCCTCCGGGGTATCAAAATGCATAAATATTCAAATATCTTCCAATGGTTTTCAGATGTTTCGATTATTATACAAAGTATAAAAGTATCATCAGCAACAGAATCTGTGATCGAACCTGGGACCTTCATCTCCGAAGAAAATATTTTTGTCACTAGAATACGGCCTTTGCTTACAAAACTAATGAAATTTTCTTCTTAAGCTTTTTTCTAATATATTAATTGCAAAACCATGCCCTAAAATCTGCTCTGTCGTTACATTTCTTTACAAGAGACAGCAAACACTACATTAATCATTTTTCTTCATAAATATTCAAAATCCAGTTATAAAAATTTTGCCTGACAGTTCCCATTGAAAAAAAGGCATTTATCTTGTTTGTAAATATTCCAAACTGATGTTTGTTGACAGAGGTAAACTGTGGGTTGAATGATCAATATTCTTCTTCTTTAGCTTAATAACTTGTGCTCTTAATCATTAAAACTTTCAATTCTTCTCACTAAAATAACATCTGAGTCCTTACGCGAGAAGTTTTTAAATTAAATTTCAGGTAGAGCCGGGGATTTCTTAGTCGAAGCTCATGAATGAATAACTCATCTTCTCCTAAGTCCTTAGGAAATATTATTGGCTGTCTTCAGTTACAGTATAACCTTTTATTTAACCCTTTGGGTACATTTGACTACTGAGAATCCTCATTTGCTCACTTCAATATAATAAAGTCTTCAAATAATTCAATGCTCAAAGGGTTAACGACGGCTGCACCCTTAAAAATCTAGACAGTGTCTCTTATGTCGCCTCATTCCAAGCATCGATTGACAAGTGCGATGTCAATTTCATAAGGCGATTCCATATCATGACGTGCGATGGCCCCTTTCGATATTAAGATAATAATATATAAGTGTCCGCACCTTCATACCAATTGCATTGGAATAGTACTACATGTATTAGTAAAATTATATATTAATAATTATTTAATAATATTTTTCTTAGTTTCTTTTAATAAAACTAAATTGGGCTTTTTAAGGTCAAATTTAAAATTTATTTTACCAAATATCATTAAACAAAAGGAATACTTTTATAAGGATTTCTCATACAGGAGATAACATACTTAAAAATGTAATTATTATCAATATAATAATGAATAAATGACGTAATATTTCATTCGATTAATACCTTTAGTACGATATTTTTTTAATATTTAAAGCAAACAAAATTTTTAATCATCTACATGAAGAGAGTTCATTATAAGTATATTGTTCTTTAAATTATTTAAACAAAGAACATGACTCATCATGTCCTTAACTCTGATCCAGACAGACTCCCACACAAGGACATTTCTATGCTTTATTCTTCCAAATGAGTTCTTTAGAGAGACGTCTCTCTCTTCTACACATTCAATAATTCGGAACTAGAATTATTGTGAATTTACTTTCTTCAATGAATAAAATATTTAAGGCGTATTTAGCATTGATTTTACAAAAGAAAGCTTCCTTCTTTCCTTAGTTGCACAACTCTAGTTGGGCCCTGAACATCCCTAGAGTTTTCCTCCTAATTTGGCCATGGTCTTACAGGTGACCTCTCTTAAGATGGCCAAATCCCTTTCTAGGCAGTCTGCACATTTTAGATTGGTTAAATCTAACTCTTTCTTCAGCGAATCTTGTCGGGAATATTGTGTTAAAAGTTTTTTGTTCATTCTAATAACATGGATAGCTCATTTAATTCCTTGGATTTTTATGTATTTGATGACGTCGTGTTCTTTGAAGGCACAATAGAATTCTAACTTTGAGAGTTTGTACCATAGGTCATCCACTTGTATACTTCAAAAATGGCTGTTAGTATACTCTTCTTAGACCCCAAGAACATTTTCATCGTTTTGTGTCATTGCCCAAGTTTCTGATGAGCCTATAAGTAGAGGTCCAACTAGACATTTTTAATTAACATCTTAATCTTTCTTTCAATTAAATTTGATTTTAGATTCTTCTTTAATCCACAAAAGCACGTGTTGACAGCATAAAAGAAAGGTTAACATATATATTTTTTGGACTTACATAATTTTTTTCCACCAGAACACTCGTGTAATATAGTCAACCGGAGCCGTCATCGAACAGATTGGATGATATTGAGAAGTAAGAACATTTTTTTTCGAATATATAGAAATTTTTGCTTATCAAATGTACACATTTCAGTTAATAGATCTCGGTTAATACTAAATTAACTTTGATGGCCAGTTTTTTGGTCCTTGTTTCTGAAGCGATTTTTTTCTCTAAAGGTTCTTGCTACATGTTGTATAATAAAACTTGATAAATTTATTAATTTTGCAATATTTAAAATTGATTGCCCATTAGTGTATAGAAAATAATTAATTTTCAAATGTATGTGTGTAGCGAATTCTTCCTCGCTTCCTATAAGACATTTAAAAAAGTGTAAACAGAATATACGAAGAAAGCTGACAAAATTAAAGGCAAACGATTTACCAAAACTCAAAAGCGGGAAAAAAACGAATAATTTAATCATTCAATTTATTTAAAAATATATATGATTATTTCTCTTAAATTAATGTGAAAATAATTTGATATGGTACCTACATTCAAATTAAAAATTTGCATAATTTTCTAATATATACAAAAATTTTTAAAGATACATTAAATAATATTGCATTAAATTTAATCTTCAAATAACAAATATGAAAACAATTTAATTTGTTAATGATGAAAAATTTATGTGAAACTTATTATCCAAAATTTTTAAATCATTTAATATCAAATGTTCATTTGTTTTACCAACAGATGTAAAATTGCTTTTATATTAAATATCAATATTATCATTTAATATAACTATTTTACAATAATTATTTATTTTATATTACATAAAACTTGATCCAGATTAGTAACGGCTGCTAAAACTTTTATTAAAATTCACAAATAGTGATTATGCTTTTAAAAATGTAAATGTATTTATTTGAAAATCTAGAATATTATAACTTTTTTAGTCACTGTTATTCTATTTATCTTTCTCAGGATTATAATCTAACAATTTATTATAATCTAACTATTAATTAAAGACTTATGTTAATGAAAATAACTTTAGCAAAGTTAGTTCTCCTTAAGTTTCTCTATTTGTATTTTTAATGTTAGAGGGCGGGAAATATGTTTGTTCCCAAATAAATTTTAGTTTAATCACCAAGATAATCTGCCTATTAATTATCTAGGGTTAACTAATAAGTTCAACATTTACATGTTTAAGTATAAACTATTATTTTTCGTAAATTTACTACATAAAATTTAACAATTTAAAAATTTTTAATATTATATACATCCGAACTTGAAACAAATTGAATATAGAAGGAAAATACACAAGCAGACCACAGATGATATTAGATAAATTTATATTATTTAAAATCACAAATCTATAGCAAGCAAACATAAACACTATTTTATGCTATATTTCGCTGATAAATAAAATAATTGTGTAAGCATAAATTGTGTAAGTTTGATGATGCATTGTAAAAAGTAAAAATTTTATGACTTCAAACACTGTTTAAGCAAAATAATAAAGAAACAGGACGATCCACTTTTATAAGTTGAAATGTCACGTGATTAGTCTACCAATGACTTGTTTCAATGTTTTGATTGGCAATATCAAGATTTCAAAACTCTTTCCATCAATTGCTTTGCATAAATATGTATGTAACCTATAAATCGAGTAAAAGTAATTTGTCTGTCAGTGTGGCGCGATACACACAAGTGTGTCTCAAGACTTACTCAGCTTTGTTTGGAAAATTTTAAATAATTTCTACCAGGTTTTATATAATTATAATTGCTAAAATTATTCTAAACTTCATGGCCATTCGCAAAGGACCTGGATAGTTAGCACTCTGGTCTTCAATGCAGCAGTTTGTGGATTCGATTCTCAATTCGACGATGGGGGTCGATTATGGATATTTATATAATATGAGTTTCACTATATGAACTCAATTAACACTCATGTGAAAAGTAAGAGTAGGGAAAAAAACTATTTACAAATGTTGAGGTATGTTAAGCTAATATTAATATATTTATAGAGAGCATTTATAATAAAAAAGAAGAAAAAATCAGCAATGTATGAAAATTTGTATTAATATCAATAAATTTCTTACAGTTTCCATGGTGTTAAAATATAAATTGTTTTATTTTCTCCAAAGGAGCTTTGAAAATCAACTATCACACAATCTTTTATATTTGCATACTGTTGATTTTCGAAGTTACATTTGTGGGAATTATATTTGAACAATTAAGTTAAATTTTATTGAAATTTAAACATAAAACTGTGATTATTGTTTTGCTTAAGAATGGGTTTTTTCCAGCTATATTTATTTTATTTTATGTTTTTTAAATCATTTATGCTTTTTTCTTATGTAAACTTCCATGCTGCAATCAATACTAAATTAAATATAATTGGTTTTGCGTACCCTCTTAATAATACAAATAAAAATCATTTTTCATCATCAAATAAAAATTCTTTTTTTCTAGACATTAACGGAAACAATGAAATATAACGTGATCATTTACTGAAATAATCAAAATCAAAATAATAATGTAAAATTATTTTATTGTGGAAGAGCCAATTATAAAGAAATTTTATATTTTGTTTCATCATGTAAATGACTTGTATTATAAAATTAGCACTGGCTTTCCTTCTACTTAGAAATACAGAAAACTGCTGTACAGCATGAAAAAAAATACAGAAAATTCATAAGAAGTGGTGTTTTGTCACCTATGATCGGGTTTCACACACATAAACTAATTTTCTTAAAGGGTAATATCCTTGGATCCTGGGTGGCTTGGCACGATTTCCATTTTTTAAGCCAAACAATCAAATAAAAACAAATTACTAATCAAATGCTTTAAGGGTTACTAGCATACAAAACAGATTTCCCACATGTACACTTCACGTCATAAAACTCAAGTTTCGTCTTACAAATTCAAAAAAACAATCCCACGCTGTAAATCAGTTTAGCGGATTTTATTGCCGCACTGGCACTAAGGCATTAACCCATTTAACAAATATTGTCAAACATTCTCACTGAAATATCTATAAAAGGATTCACTATAGCCTAATGATAAGAAAGAACTCTTTAAAGCATAAGGTTTTGGGTTCGATCCAAGCCACTGTTGATTAACCGAAGATAGATGTTGCTGTTCTGTTTCAAGAGCACACGTCTGCTAAGGTTAGGGTTAATAAGTTTTCCGGGTTTTCTCCCCTACGACACGCGAATCTGTAAAAAACCCTTTTGGTAAGCAATTTACACGAGGTCTGCTAAAAGGCCTTATAACGGCCTTCGTACACTACGCGATGTCAAAATACCTATAAAACCACTGTGACAGCTGTTTTATGGAATGTTCTAGACTTTAGTTCAACAACTCATGGGTTGGATTATCACCACCTTCGTCAGCAAATGTTTGTGGTGGTTTGAACCATAGATTTATGGTAGAATCAGTCCTAGGAGTCAAACCAATAAAATCAAAATAGTTGTTACCATATGTACAAGATTGCATATTTTATAATGTTGCTGGCTTTGTCCGTTGTCACATAAAATGTGCTTATAATGAAGGCTGACTTCGAGCATATTATTTCATTATAATTATCTTAAAGCATTACACATACATGATTATGCATCATTTCAAGATAATTATGATGAATATATGCAATTACATTCGTTATGCGTACCCTGAAGTGATACACATACATTGAGTAATTTAGCTGAAATTATGAACTAAATATTATAATATAATGAATGGAATGATATTATGTCTATCATACCTAGAAAAAGAATTTAGCTATAAAATATACTAAATAAGAAATATTGAAACTCGAGTAACCGCTCACACCTAAATGTGTTCTAAGGCATTCAGACATTCATCTTGTCTCTGCCGTCTGGAAAGGCATTTTTTAGCCAGTGGATCGTATTCACGAATCTCAAGGAGGGGGGGGGGAATCTAGAAAACTCGTAAGCATCCACCAAACATATATGAATGCAGAAGCCTGAAACGTCATCTATAATTGTTCAAATTAATAAGTTAGTTTGTTTCTTTGCGATCACTTTTTCCATATAATGTTTCTTAGACCAGTAATTACAGTTTAAAGTGTAATTCAAACCACTACACGCATCCACACCCGTGGTGGGTATTGGAGTCATGAACAATCAAATTGAAGGGCAGAGCATTGTCCATTTACTATTAGCTCGTACGTTATTTCAGAAATGGATTGGATAAGATTAATAGCGGGACACACACATATTTTGTGCAACACATATTAATATAGCTAAGATGGCTAACTGAATAATACAATTAAAAAAAGATTTTTTTTTTTGGCTAAGCTGTATAAAGTTATCTTGATTACATATAGGATTATGTATATTTAGTTTCCAATATACAATAAACTCTGGTTATTTAAAATATTTATTGAAAATAAATTAGTTTTAAGAAGTAAAAAATACTGTTTATATAATCAAAATCATATTCTAAATAACCATTTATTAGTTTATAAAATAAATTTGGTGAAGCTTTTCAGGAAGTAAATATTGTATGAGCATTAAAAAATCAAGTTTTATTAAATACTAAAAATAAATAAAATAATTTTTCTTTTGAGTAAGGTTAGCGTGAAGATTTTATTTTGTGACAAAATATAAAATGGAATTACAGAACTTTTTTTCTATAAATATATTTACTTATAAATATTTACTATTGTTGTATGACACTTTCAGTTTGTGAAATCGTCTGCTCAGTTTATATACATCGTCTGTTGGTTGAATTTTTTTTATTCTGAAATTTTTTTATTTTCGGCAACGAACTTTGTCCAAGCGATTTTCTCTTTCACGTTTTTTCTTTAAAGACCGATGACAATGTCTTCATGTCGGTAATTTTTTTCCTTTTATTTTCCTTGTTTTTATTCGTTACATTTACAGAGATTTCTGAATTATTTTCTTCAAAAAAGAAAAAAAAAGTTTCTAAATTAAATCTGAATGCCGATGCAAATGTTCATGATGTAACTTTAAAACTGTATAATAAGCTGTATCCTATAGAATGTTCTTGTGAGAAGCTAAAAATAAAAAAGGAAGGTCTTTCCATTGTCTCTTCATTTGAATGTGGTAAGTAAATATTTTTCTCTTCTTAGGCTTTGATGAAGTCGAAACGATCTACTGTTACTGAGTAAGCTATTGATTACTCAGTAACAGTAGATCGTTTCTTGAACAAAGGGCCACGACTTCCCCTTTGTTGAAGAAAATATTTTCCTTGCAAATAAAACATGTTACTTGCTAATTATTAGAATATTTTGAGTTAACCATTTTGAGATTTTATTCTTGATTTCGTACTTATTTTATACTTGTATTTATAAAAATGTTTTACGACATTAAGTGAGAATTAGGTCTTGCGCCATTTTTATTTTAGGAAAAATAGAATTTTTATGTCTCCCTTACGTAACAACTACTAATTTTTATATTATATCTGAAAACTTTTCAAATCTATTCAATTTATCCAGCGGCAGACTACTTCATGCCTCTTCCTCAGATGCATTCCATCCCTGCCCTTAACTGTGATCGTGTATCACCACAACTTTAGCCAGAGTGAGGACTAAGCACTTCAAGGGAATGAAAATATCTCGCGATGGCCCTCGAAGCTACAGGTGTTGTCTTAAGGGCACAGATACCGAACGACCCTATCTTTGATTGCCCTGCCATATTGGCGAGGCTCTTCAAGATGCATCTTGATCCCACGCTTCAACTCCTCTATTCCACTGAAGTTATTGATGAAGCCAGAGCTGTCTTGGACACTTTTGGATCAGTTTGATCCTATTTTATTACTTTACTGGTCAAGATAACAACAATAAATTAATTTTAGTTTTATATGGGAGAAAAATACATTTTTGTGTAATGGTGCCATCTGTTGGCATCAAAAGTTACTATCTCCATCTGTACATTTCTTACATTTTTTAAATTTATTTATTTTTATTATTTTGTCAATGTGTTTATAACTTACTTTGAAAATTAAACTTTGTGGTTTCAAATTAAATTGGTGAGAGAGAGAGAGAGAGAGAAAGTGCATGTGTGTCAGAGAGAATTTTTTTCTAATTTAAAAAAGTGAATGAAAATAATTTATATAAATGACTTTCTGCTATATAGTAAAAGGAAAGATTTGTCTGGCAGAGGCGAAGTTGGTAGAACGTCGGCGTGGAATCTTCACATTTTCGGATCGAACCTCGTCGAAGTATGTAAATAATCGAAGCAACGGGCACACAAATTGGATTAACGGTATCGATCCTTTATTTACTAACAAATAATGCGAAATTTAATAAACAAAATAAGAAAAATTTTGTTGATCTAACTAGGAATTTAATTAATTTTTTTTTTACTTATTACTTTTTCATTGAAGAAAGTTTTAATGAAAGACCATTATAATTTACAAACGGAAATTAATCGATTTCAGTATTACGTACAACAAAGAGTGCCAAAAGAATTTTCTTTTCTTTTTTTTATTTTTTATTTTCCCCTTTTAAACATAGAAAACCGTGTGACTAATCCTGAGCAACAAAGCCTGGCTTCTGCGCCAAAAAGTATTCCAAGCAACCATTTTTCTTTTAAATTTCAAATTGCCCTTTGAAAACACACACATACATTTCTGTTGTTCTCCATCTTTTATTTACTGAAATGTATAAATGAGAGCTATGTTTTTTAACAAGAGATACTTAGCCAAATACAGATCATAAGTGCCGAATACAAAATATCAAATCCAGAAAACTTTCTTAATGTATATGAATTGGTTCGAAATATATATTAGGTTGCGGGAAAAAAAATTAAAACGTGAACTTCAAGACTTAATTTAATAAGGCTCCGATTATTTTTGTTTACATAATATAAATGTTTTATGGTCGAGATCTTTAGCTCCCATATGATGTTGTGACTGATAACATGTTGATCAACATTGATCATTTCAGTGATTTTTATCGACATTTTCGATGATGGATTTACCTGTGTGAGGTGGATTTTCGACATGAAATACACTTGAATGGAATAGGCTAAGATGAAATTTCACGGGACCATAAATGCTATCCACAGTATCAGCTTCTTGACTTGCATTTTCGCCTTCATCTATGAAAAACTGTAAAATGTACCGAGTTTTCGCTTTGTTTGATTTCCATTTTTAGCACCCTGTAACTCACACCTGAATGGACAAAATAGAAAATAAAAGAATTTTTTTAGTGCAAAACTTCACCTTTCCAACGAGCATACATCTGAAATTGTTTGATCGATATTTTACGATATCGATCACGATAATCATCTACCGCAAAAATAATGGATTTCTTTTTTCCCTATTTAATATTTTAGAGAAGTTAACTTTTCACGACTTTGTTACAATCATACAGGGAAAAAAAAGGAGGAGGGGAAATTTTAGTATACTTAAAAACTTCTCAAAATATTTTCGCTAACATTCCTTTTGTATTTACTACTATATTTTTTTTTATCATCTTTAGCAGCAAATAGGTTTGTAAATCAGTCATATATATCATTTTTTGTTAATTTTAATATTGAATTTCGTCAAATTAATGCAAATGAAATTTTTGATTAAAACAAGAAAAACATAACTTTAATCAATTTAAAAATTTCATTAAAGGCTTTATTTTTTGTTGATAATAACTTTAATTTTACAATATAGCTATACGAATATATCTAAATGAAGACGCGCTTCCTTTATATACATCGATTTTTAAGCTATGTTATGATTTACTAAATAATATTTTAATTTAAATATAATAAAAACGTTTATTCATACGAAAGTATTTATTTATAATTTCGCCGAAGACTTTTCCCCGAAATAACATTGCATTCTTTGAGAATTTCCGTGAATTAAATCTTTGACAGTTGATGATTGTAAAGAATTTATTAGTTAGTGGAAAGAATGAAATCCTAGTTATAGAGGAGGAGATTGCTGTTAGAACCTTGCCGGGGGAGCAAGATTATCAGAAATAACAAAAGAAACATTTTGATACTTTCACTGTAACTGCATAAGTATTTATTTCTTAGTAAAGGGTATTTTAGGCATTTGCTCTAATGGGGACTCTCTGATGGTGAGAGCACACTCCTCAGAATGAAAGAACCCATATTCGACATCAGGCACGAATAATTGAACTTACTCTAACGTTTAATTCGAAAGCTCGTGGGTTCGACTCTTAATCTCTTTTAAACCGTAGGCCTCAAATAAATTATTCCGTATGTGATCCTAAAGTGCTAAACTAAATCAAACCAGCCACCCACAGTTTAATAACGGGCGACAGATTTCTGCATACATATTTTTCGATTAAGTATTAGCCTCCTTTTCGAGATTTTCCCTTATGGTACGCGAGTAAGCACCAGCATACTTTCTCTGTACCTAGTCCGAAATTGGACTACCTGTTAGATGGAAGCTGCTGCAAAGGAGTCTTCATAATTTAGAAGCAGGAATCAGGTCAGGGTATCCTGGTTGGTCAGAGTGTCGTTCTCGTTACCGAAAGGTAGTGAATTCGAATCCCGGATTAGCCGAAGATCTGTTAGGCTCACTAATGACGACTAGGACTCGTAAAATAAGTCGGGTCATAATGTCCTCCATGCTCCCATTCCAAATTAATACCTCTGGGGGTGGTTGAAGCCTAGCTATGGATCTTATCTAGCTTCAATCTCTTAATTGGAAGATTCAGATGGTGCTGCCATCTATGAGCCAAAGTCGTACTTCCACCTTCGTATGATGGTGCTCTATTCAAAAACGGAAGACGCTCTCTCTGACTTCATTCGCCCAGTCTCTAACAATCGGGATTCGGGTGGTGGGTCCAGTCGGGTGGGATTAGCTTCGCCAAATATCATAAGTAAGAGAAGCAGGAACCAATCAGAAAATCCCTCAATACTTGATCTGCAATCTATTACGAAACCTATGCGGCAATCTATTACGAAAAGTACTCAATGAAAGAAGTGCTCTGAGGATGTCTGGGTATCTTACACAATCTTCAAATGTTAGCGGGTATGCAGTGTCAGTGAACATCAACTAACATAAAACTGGCATATCGAATAAGATGCGTTTTGAAATTGCGTTTTGAATGTATAGATCAGGGGTGGCCAAACTTTTGGGATCCGGGGTCTACTCCACATTTAAAAAATCGAAGGCGGTCTACCAATGGCAGAGCTAAATTAACGTACATATTTATTTTCGGTAA
>JAPDSC010119278.1:157797-191372 GCA_026290005.1 Latrodectus geometricus
ACCCATGCGCTTTCGGCTTGTCATTGAATGAAGGGAGAATAAGCATGCAAATTAGTATATGCCGTGGTTGAGATACTGGTCAGTCAAAAGTAGGAATACCAGTCGTTATAAAAGCAGGTCTACCGTGCATATTCATCAGTCGTAACTCGTACAGTAGCGAAGAGAAATAGACGTTTCAATTTTGTTCATCGAGCACATTCGAATTTGTTTGCTGTACGACTTCAAAGTGAGCTTATCAAGACGCCGAATGTGTGAAGCGTTTGGGGTTAGAGTTGTGAATGAACGTACTGCAGAGAGAAGGCACTGTTTTCACATATTCAGGTCGGCACTGTGGAGAAATTCTCAGGGGACGACCACAGGCCTTGGCTGATGAAGGGCAGCCATTGAGGACAGTAATAAAACGTGTAGTGAATATGCCACGTAATTTAAAGTTTTTAAATGATTAGACTTAAGTACGGCATACAGGCTGAGAAATGGGTTCCTCACACGCTGTGAAAATGCTGAAATTATATTTCCAATCAATAATACAGCACATTGTGATCATTAAGAATGCATACATCATGACCAGTTAGATGTGAGCTGCTTAATTTGCACATTAAAATTTGCTAAATCTTTTTCATTCAGTTTTTGAGAGCTTTTTTGCACTTAATTTGATTTATATTGTTACGATATTCTTCATAACATAGCATAAATATTCTGCATGCAGATTTTTTAAGTAATTAAAAAATTATTAAATTTGTGAAGATTATTTCTAAAATTTCACATCTGAATTATTTTTGAATAAGATCTTCATTAATTGCAGTTTTTTAAAAACTGATTTCAAAAATATCATAAAACATATCAAGATTTTGCAACTGATGGCCATTCAGTTTAATTTGGCACTTCATTTTTACGTAATTTTCCTCAAGTGTATCATTTATGCTAATGCAGTTTTTTTTCCAGAAATTATGTACTCTTTTATAATATCTTATTTTAAATTACAGAAACAATAAGACACACAGAAGATTAAAAAAGGAAGAATTTAAATATTTCCCTAATCCAATTTTTGAATATTTTTTAAAATGCTAAAATTTTTTTTCTAAATAAAGATCGAATTGAATGTGGTGTGTACTGAAGATTTAATTTCATATGTAATTTAATAACTTTTTTACAATTATTTTGCTTTTTATTATGTACATTTAAAATACTGTTTCTGACTAAATGTAATAAGAGATCCAATGTAAAATATTAACATGGGATAAAATAAAAAATTTGTTTCTTTACATATTATGTTAGTTGCAGTTTACCTTAAATGAGTAATCGGATTCCTTTTAATTTACATTGTAAGTATTCTATTGTTCAATACTGAATATCAATCAGCAATTCTGACTGCTTCCATATTTTATGCTAATTGAGTGTTATATGGATTTATAAAACTTATTATTAATTATTACAATAAATTTTATCTAATATGATTTGAAATGTATAAAATTAACTAAAACAGTGCAGTATTTCCAAAAAATTTATTGAAAAAATAACATAAAAAGTATTGTATTTTGAAAAATAGAAATCTCACAAAAGGAACAATCATAAAAGATAAATATGGATACACAGAATACATCCTGAGCAATGAAAATGAATTTACAATAAATTAGCCATGACGTATTAAAAACAAAAAAAGTTAAAAGAATTTAAAATTTTTATAAAATGACAGTGAAAAATACAAATACAATAAAAAATAAACATAAAATAAAAACTGACATGAGATCTTCAAAAATGTTCACAATAATGAAAAAATACTTTGATATTACTATACTTATACAAAAATATAACATTTATGTCATGCATATATAGAGTGCTACAAAAACTTATTAAATAAATTTTTATACATATGCTAATCTGAACTTAAGCTGCGATTTAATTAGGGATAATTATTGAGGAAATATTCATAAAATACAAAGTTTTCTAATAATATGAGAAAAGATTTCCCCAGATTTTAAATTATTTTTATAATCTTAAGTTTGCCAAATATATTTTTGTATAATATAAAATACACCATATAAAAATATATTTTATCAATATTTATAAACTAACAACTAGATAATTTATCATAAAATATCCACAATACATATTTTGCTCATATTTAAAATATTTAGAATTATGTATTACATTAATGATATTTCCCGTACAAAGAATAATGACTTACAATGACAACAATTATGTACATAAAAACACATAAAGAAACGAATGTTTTAATAACGAGAAGACAAGACACAGAAAATATTTCAAGATGATAGCACCTTTGTTTGCACATGGGGGAAAAAAAAAGCTTGAAAAGTTTACAAAATTAAATGCATTAAGAGAGTTTTATATCTATATTTTCTCAAAATAAAGGTATACTTTTTTCACATGTGGGAAGGAAGGTAAACAATATTTTATTACAATAATGTATAACATTATTTGTAATGAATGTTTAAAATGAAAACTTTATAGCAAATCAAAGAGCGTGATCCTCCGATATATCTATATCAAATTCACAACTTTTTCCTTTACCCTTAGATTTAGTTTTCCTCAATGTGAAGTCTGGTATTTTATTTTTTTCTGCAGAATTTGCTGTTTCAGAAGAAGAATCAGAATCCAAGTGGGACAATGGATATGTTTTACGTATTTTGTGGGATTGCAGCGAAGCAGAGAGATTTATGCTGGCCTCTCGATGCTTCCTCTGTGAGGCTAAAGATGCATTGAGACTGGTAGGAAGTAAATGCTTCCCCTTCGGTTTACTCGGTCTTGGGATGGTGGCATTCAGCCTCCTCATGACCTCCGCAACAACTTGAGCATCCAGTTTAGAAGGCGAACTGAGATCACTGGTCTGCAAAGTGTCACTAAGAGATTCTTCCTTACCATCTACTTTTGAATCCTCATCAATGACTTGGAACTTGGATTCGACACAATTATTGACATTTACTGTCTCACAGTTTAGACCGCCCATGCTTTCGTTTAAATGATTGTCTTCTTGGGGAAAGAGAACATCCGCCGTTTTCAGTAGAGTCTCTGAAAGCTCCTCCAACTCTAAAAGAAGGAATTCAATGGGAAGAACATAATTTTCTTTTGAAACTATAACTGGTTTTCCAGA
Organism: Latrodectus geometricus; assembly: GCA_026290005.1. Taxonomy (NCBI): domain Eukaryota; kingdom Metazoa; phylum Arthropoda; class Arachnida; order Araneae; family Theridiidae; genus Latrodectus; species Latrodectus geometricus. Next base: position 160,910 of record JAPDSC010119278.1, read on the forward strand.
AGGGAAAAACTGTTTTAATTTTTTGTCGATAGTTTTAGTAGCAGCTTTGACAGAGAACTTTTTCGTTTCACTTGGTGGGTTGAAAGTTTTATTTTGAATTAATACTGCCCTAGTGAAAGTAAAAAGATAAATATAACCACCGACAAAAATAAACATCATAATTATTGAAATACATTTATCCACAAAATCAATATCATTATCTATTTCTGGTTTTAGATGATCACTGAAAAGGAAAGGAATTCCTTTTTGATAGATGAAAAAAGGGTGGCGATAACGTTTATTCAATCCCGAAAAAATTCTTCTCATAAACTCATACAAATATAATGATAGCATAAATGCTATAAATATGGCAAATATAATTTTCCAGACATTAACTACTCTTTTCAATAGAATCTTGAGTTTAGAACTATATGTTATGATATTCAATGATCGAATAATGTGCATAAAAATTAAAATTGAAAGTAAAATTTGAGTTGCATTTTCATATATTACCATATCAGAAAAATCTATATTTGAGCTGAAATTAGTTTTTCTTAATTTAAGCAAAATAGTTTTATAATTCATAATATAAGTAAAGTAAGAAACTAAATAACACATTGAAGTAATGTTGAAAATTACATCAAAATAGCAGTTGTTATTTTTCAGATAAAATGAACCCTGTTTAAATAACTGCCAACATTGGTTCTTACAGTTCAGTAATGTAATTAGAAGGAAAATGAGACTCAATGTGAATTTAATGAAATATACTGCATCGTGCATTTCAAATAATTTCCCTATGATTATTTCTTTTGATATAGCGATATTTTCCCCTGTATACTCAAATAGAACAGAAAGAGAAAGTAAGAGGGAAAAAGATGGATTAAATAAAATGAATTCCACACTCAAAGCACCACATGAAATGTTCGATAAAATGGGAAGAATGTTATCTATTTGCCGAGCCGCATAAGTGTGATCTTTATCAAGAATTATTAAATGATCTTCTTCACAATAAGTTCTGTGGTAACCCACTAATTTTCGTGTCTCATATTCTTGTGGAGGACCAAGTAAATTCAAATTATTCACATTATTAGGACAATTCCAGTTTTCGAATAAAGTATTTTGTGAATGAGAGACTTTGAATATTCTTACAGCCACATTGCCTATTAAAGAACAACCTGCAACATAACCAACATCACATTGCAAATCATGTTCAGAACAGTATTGCTTATTGTGAATAACTTCCAGAAAATCTGCTTTCAACCATTTTGTGATGACCAATTTTGCATCTGCTGATAAATGCCATTTGGAAGCATCAACATTTCTAAAAAATAAAAAAAATGATCAGATTAAGTCCAAAATGATAAAAAAAATTTTTAAATTCGGAATAAATGGAAAAATAAATTACTTGAATAATGAATTTTGAATAGCCGATTTCTGCAAAAATCTTATCTGCTTGTCGAGAGGTAGTAGCAAAATCATAAGAAGCAGAAACGTGAGAATATATTTCAGAGTGGAACTGGAATATAAAAGAAAAATTAACATAAAAATTTCAATAATTAAATATACACTTTCAATGAAATATTTAAGAAAATGATACAATTTGCTGTATCTAATTGCATTCCACTGTACACAATCATCATACTATTTTTCCTCATAAGTAACATTTTTATTCTTTTACGCTACAGTGTTTCCTTCAAGGTTGAACTGAGTATAGCTCCCTAACAAGGAATGAAGCTAATATCATGACATCCGTCTAAAGCTAATTTAAAATAAAAACTAAATTTCCTTTTGAAACTTTTTTTGTAATGTTTGTTGCAAAACAAGATAGCATGCTAGCCTGTACCAATTTACCACTAGTCCTGAGTTGGGCTCTACCAGAGAGATGGAAGCAGTCCAGTGGGTGTAATGGAAATTTAGAAGCAGAAACCAAGCATCAGATTCTAAATATTTGACCTGCCATCCCCAGAGGTATCATTTCAATTGTAGGACATTACAACTGACATATTTGATGCACCCCAGTCGCCTTAAGCAAACATTACAGATCTTTGTTTAGGACAGAATTTGAACTTATTACCTTCCGGAAAAGAGAAGTGCAGCCTAATCAACCAGGTCACTGCAGCATATAATAATCTTTAAACATTATCAACAGATTTGAACTCTCTGTAAAATTACTTATGCCACGATGTAATCGATTTAAGAAATGTAGCATTTCACACCTGAATTCTTTTAGTTTTAAGAACAGAAAATATGATTTTCTGCCCCTTTTGAAGTTGTCATTTATTGTACAAACTGAGGCATGAGGAAAATATTTGAAATATCAGATCACACTTTCCTATACTGCTGATGTGCAATTAAAAAAAAAAAGATAATTACTGCTTCTTTACTTTTTTGAAAAAGCAATGTTTTATTGATTGATGCATATGTTTTTCTTCCAGAATATTTGTGATTTTAATTTTTTCAAGATTATGTGGCTATATTTAATAGTTTTCACTTCAAACAGTTTAGCATGATTAGCATTTTAATATAATAATACATTTTCAAACTACTTTTTTTTTTAAATAATACTATCACATTATTTTGTAAAGTATCATACAATATATTCTTCATAAAAATCTATTCATAAAAGTAAGCCAAGTAAATAAAATAGTTAAAGAGAATATACTAACTTACCACTGTATACTATAAATAATCTTTTCCCGAAGATTACTTTGTCTAAACTTTTCTAAAACTTCTTCTTTAGGTGGTCTCAAATACTTCTTGAAATATTCCATTCGCTTGTAACTTGATTGGTAATCTTTTGTTTGACGTTCACATCTCCCTATCTTAGTAATTACATCGCTATTTGATTGTGGAGTATTTAATTTTGCATAAGTTTTCAGTGTTACCATAAGTGATACAATAAAAACCTGAAAAGAATAAAAGCACATCTTTTAAGTTATTTCATAAATGATTAAATATAGCGTTATTTTTTCACATAATAGGCCTTCAATAATATAAACTTACTGCACAAAAGTAGCTATCACTAGACCATTCAAATTTTTGTGAATTCTTTTAAACTCCCTTGCTATTTGTATTTAATGAACTTTTTAGTAGTTTGATTATATTAAACTCTACAATATCTTAAACTATTACATTTTTCTCCAAGTACCAACTGTAATCTAATTTCATTTTATTAAAATAAGTTACATATTTCTGAAACTTTTTGAATTCATATTGTTGGAATATTTAAAATTTTTTGTAATGTTTTTCGAAAATTATATACATTTTTACTAAAATGCCTTAATTTACTTTAAAGTCAACATTTTAATTTAAGACTAAACAACCCATTTTAATTATTTAGTTTCATTATTTGGAAAATAATATTTCTAAGGCTTTTTTGTTCTCATAACATTTGCTGCATTTAAAAATTTTTTCATAGTGTTCCTCTGAAAATTAATCTTTTTTCTTTTAAAAATACTAAAATCAAATTACACAGTTAGCCTTATTAACAATTACACAGTTAATAAATGAAATAAAAATAGTTTTAATACACTTAAAATGATAACATATAGATATTTATATAAAATAACAATTCTTGGAAAGCAATCTGACATATAACATTTAGTTCTTGTAATCTATTAAAAGCTATATAAAAAATGATTTTTGTACAAAATTGAGTTTTCATCATTTTTAAAATATCTTAAATGAACTGTTGGAAAACAGTTAGAAGCTAATGTAATGAAAAATGTCTTTAATAAGAAGGAAAAGGGAAGAGCATTTAATCTGCTTAATTATAACTAGATTTAAATAAAGAAGAGATAAATGAAATTTTAATAATAAATATATTAATAATCCTTTAAAATAGTTAATAAAAATAAATACTTTGAATTTTAGAGAATATACAATGATATACTGCATTAATATTGTAAGCAAAACTTTAAAAGTTTATTTCATTTTAAAAACTAAAATTTTCCACAACTTGTTATCAATCTTAATTTATTAATTGGAATATTTAAAATTATTAAACAGTATCCCTTAATTGAATCAATAATTTTTTCAATTAATAAAACACCTATAACTGTACAGATATTAATCAGAAAAAATGAGTAAGAATATTTATGACACATTGCATTTAATAAATTTAAAAAATTAACTTGTTTTACAAGCATAGTTTTTTAAATAAAGGCAACATTAAATATTAGATTTACAACCTGTTTATTTATTCATAAAACTGATATTAATAAAATTTTTAACATTTGAATTTCTCAACAGAATACAAAATCTTTTATTATAATGAGAACTATGCACTAAATTGATAGCTAAATAAAAACGTGTCAGTCAAATTATAAGAAACTTACAATTATAGGAGTCCATAGAAAAGATGAACAAAGAACACTGATGAATAAGTACTTCAAGAGAATAGCACACTTAATGAAATCAAAGCTATAAAAATACAAATAATTTAAAATTCAATAGATTAAAAATGTAATAACATGATTTAATTTGAAAAATTTTTTTTTACTGATTTCTTTTCATTATATATACTGCATGTAAATTATACTGATCCATACTTTAAAATCAGCATAAAATAGATACATGATTTATCACAAAGTATTGAAGAAAAAAGTTTCTTTTGTTTATTGTAATTTTTGGAAAAAGATACTGTAAATGCACAACTGGTGGTTAGTTGGGAGATTTCTGGGTTTCAACCCTTTCAAATTATGAATACAACTGATTCCTATGAAATATTCTCTTGGAAAACAATTTACACTGTGGATTCTGAAATTCCTCACAGAAGCTTTTAGTTGTCAAGATGTCCACTATGTAGTGTCAAACAAACCCCAGGTTTTATAAAATTAAAAAAAATGTATTAGAAAATCTTAAAGACATGCCTTATTATCTAAAATGAAAATAAATAATCAGAAAATAAAATCATCAAAAATATATATTTTTTTCAAAATATTTTGATTAGATTTTCTATTTATCTTAGTGCTCTAAAATAATTTCCTACTTTATTGTTAAATCACATTTATTTAAATTTATTAATACTCTGAGAAATAATAATCAACAGGTTAGTCATATTTCCTTCAATTTCTGCTTATTTTTTTATGGAATCAGGGTCTTGAAACATTTAGAGGCTTTGAGAAAGAACTTATTTAAAATCTTGCTCAAGGACTGATTCATATTTTTAATATATTTCTTCAGTTCATGAGGGATTTTAATAATGGTGACTTATTGCTTCAATGCTCTTATTTTATAAATTTCACTTTAATAAGAATAAAGGCTTTCAATTGAATTTCGTTAAATAAAACCCTTTATTGGTTACTAGAAAGCCACTTATAGTTTTCAAATTTACCACTTTCACCAAGAATATTAAACCATACTGTTAACTAGTTTAAGAGCTACTATTGTGATAATGAGTTTTATCAACTCACTGAAGGGATGTAAGGCTTAGTTAACCATGTCCAACCTGAGGATCAAAGCTCGAACCTGTGTCTGGTGACAGAGTGGAATGCAAAGTGATTCCACTATGCCACCAGGCTTCTTATATATATTATATGCTTTTACATTTTGGCAAATTGTTCAAAAAGCAAAAAATTCAAAGATATCTTACATTAAAAAAAATTTAAAATGAAAACCACTGAGTATATATACATATGTTAAATAGATTTCTCATTTAATACAAAAAATAAATCATTTATAATATTTAAGTATTTTTCAAAAGCTAGACCGATAAATTTAACATCATTGCATTTATAAATTTCAAATAACATAGAATAGGTAGCATAAACATAGAAAGGTGAAACAAAATTTTATTCTCAATTTCAAGTTCATTCAAATTCTTTTTCTGTCATGAAAGGTAATTTATTGAAAATACATTCATTAAAGTATGTGTAACTTAATAATCTAAAATAACAAATGAGTAGGCAGGTTCCATTTACCTCGTAGTGTGAGTTAGGACAAAAATCAAACAAACACTGGAAATCAATACAGCTAATAACCATGCAACATAATAGAAAAATGGATGTAAAAACAATAGTTGAAGTTTCTTGTTCATGGCAACAACACTGGCATCAATATTTTCAGAATAAGAATGACCAGAGTGCAATTCTGAAATTGAAAGAAGTTATACTTATAAACATAAAAATTTTGATGCTTAATTTCTAACAGTTTACAAAATTAGTTACTGCAATAGTCATTTTTTTAAATCAAATAATGTATTGCAAAATAACAGATCTGAACAATGTTAAAGAAATAAATAATTTAATAAGAGAAAAATCAGCTAACTAATTATTGTATATTAAAAAAGATTCGATAGTAAAAATAAAATGATCAGCCATATATCTTGAATATTTAAGTAAACAAATAATTAATAAATTATTAAACTTCTTAAAAATCAATTTTCACTTTTTTCAAATGAGAAAATTAATCAGATAATTACCCTGTGGTATATTTTCAAACGTCAAGTTTCCAGATAGATTTGAATACGAGTCAACAGTATCTTCCACATTTTCAAGATGACTCATCTCTTCCAGTAAAATATCTTCTGGAGATACAGCAGAATCAGATTTTTCAACATACAGTCTGCCAGGTGCATCTGCATTTACAATTAAAGTATGTTTTCTTCTAACCCAGTTTTCAAAAGCTTGCCAGGTTGATATGGATTTTTGCAAGGGTGAAACAGGATCACTGTAAAAATTAAATGTTTAGAATAAAATGAATGGATAGTTAAATCATTTTGCAAATTATAATTTTATTTGGTATGGAAAATAAATTATACAAATGAAAAGATAGGTGGTACAAAAGCATGTAACATCAGAATTGATTGTTTTCCTCAATTATTTAGGATCATTTATACAAAATTTCTGATATTTCCAGAATACTTTGTCACATATTAAGATTAAGGTTATTACCATTAAGATGCAAATAAAAGAACAACTCCAATATTTAATGCACAAAATGTTTGGCTTAAACTTATTTTATTTGAAAAACAATTTATAGTTACTAAATTATTGTTTAATACTCTGTTTGAAATTTTCTTTTACTATGAGTTCTCAATTAAATAAAGCCAAAGATGTCATTTTCAATTGAATATTTGTAATAGTAAATATTTAGAAAGGATTTCAAATCTCTAGGGTTTGAGTGGGCATCAGATGTGTCGCTGAATGTGTTTTCTTTTTATGAAAAGAACAGCTTGGTGAGAAGCCATGAGCCTCCTCCCATAACCATGATTCTATGTGTCTAAATTGAATGGCACTACCGTATAGTGTCCTAATGATGCCTCTTGTATGCCTGGAGAACTGTTAGAGCAGCTTGCCTTTCCCAGTAACAGAACCTTTTTTAATTCCTGATGTTTAAACTGCTCATGCAGGTAAAGTGACTAAGGTAGACTCAGAAAGACAAGGAAATCCAGAATTAATGAACTGGAGTAGAAAAGACTTCTCTGGAAGCAGAGGTAAAAATTACCATAAGAGTATCATTAAACTGTGAGTCATATTGTAAATGAATGTGATGTTGTTGCCCGTACTTAATGATTCACTATTTTAGATATAGTTGAAACTAAAGAATTTCTTAGTTCCATAAAGGGCCTTTCTGACTTCATAAACAAAGTAGACAATCTTAACAGATTAGGTTATTTTGGATTTAGAGCTAGGTACAAAATGCTTTTAGCAGAGCTGCCAATATCAAATCCAATTAAGAAAAAGAAATCTGAGAAAAAGATGTTCATAACTATTTGCTATGTGAATAAAAATATAGATAATAAACAATCAATCTAAAAATTAATTTCCTCAATGGTATATTTGTTTTAATGGCAATTAAATTTTCTCTTTAACTTGATGATATTACAAGCAATCAACTTATTTAAAGACTTTAAAGTTACAGTTGCATTAACGTGTGATTCAGCTGAGAGACAAAGACATTCATTTTTAAAACCAATATTAGAATAAAAACACAATATTATAATAATGAATGCACAATAATGAAACATGCACATTTTGAAATAAACAATATGAACATATTATATTTTTGTCAAAAATGTTAAACAGAATTCACTGAAAATATCATACAATACAAAATAAAATATTTTCGTTTAGTGATATTCAACACTTTTCCTATTTGTAAAATTATAAAAAAAGTGATAAAAATTCTTATAAATATATAAACTGGCATAAATAAACTTCATAACCTAGGAATATGTTGCACTATTATTATAAAATATCTATATTCTTTATCATAAGAAATTTCATAGGATCTTTTTTTATTTCTGATACAAGAATTAATAAAAATTGAAAATAAATTTAGAAATGTTCTGTATTATGTTGAACAGGCAGCCATGTAATTATCACTTTCTGAAGTTAGTGACATATATGTAACTACTACAGATATCCACTTCAAGCAACTAAATACATCACATTAATTTTAGTTTGAATTAAACGATTGTACTTATTTTTGTATGAATCATGCATTAACAGTAATTAAACAATTATTTATCACCATTTTGGGCTTACAAAATTTTCTTTAGTAAAGTATAAAGTAAATATTCCTCATAGAAATCTTAAGCACTAGCAATAATACAATTAATTAAAAAAAGTAAAATGACAGAAATTTACTTTAAATCAGAAGAGGACAAGGAATCTGAAAAATCATGTTTCTCATCTGAAGAGAAACTGTCATCCAAGATATTCGATGTAGATATTATACTGCTTTCCTCAAAGCTGCTGTACAAGCTATCACTGCCATCTGTATTTGAAACTGAGCCACCAGAAGTGCTGCTTGAGTTGGAGCGTTTTTGTTGCAGCCAACAATAGAGATGTTGCAATGAAAGAGAACAAAATATCCTATTAAATTGCGGATTAAGTTCAACAGCAGGTGGAGTAGAGTGTCTGAAGAATGCAGTCAGCAATAGCTGAGGTAAAGATGCCATGGCTGATATAAGTAAGCAGATTAAGAATAATTTAGGTGACAGGTGTAAGAGATAAAAGTCATTTGTTGCCTGAAATAAACATAAATTAGAACATTTAAAGACTGATATCAGTATCTTTAACTATCATTTTATTTGATATTTTCAACGAAGGAATGATATACATAGGTAACAAAATAAATTCACATATTATCAATATTGATACAAAAATGACATGCTCAGAAAGTTAATTCATTTCTTTTCAGTGAGTAACAACTTAAAGGTTATTATCAATATATTATACTTCACCTTAAAAATATTTCAAAAATTCATTATTGGAAAACTTTTAGATAAGACAAAAGTTATTACTATGAAGTTTAAAAATCAAATAAATAACAACATTTTTCATTTACTAAGTTTGCTCCCAGATGGTGTAGTAATGTTATACTTTTATACTATCTCCATAAAACCAAAAATTTCTAAAAAGAGCATCTAAAACAGGTATGGGTCCTTTAAAATCTCTAAAACCATAAGACTCAAACACAAGAAAATATGGTTAGGAAAGGCCTGTTCGACCCTGCACCATTGACACCCCAGAAAGTTCTTTCTCTGAAAATATGTAGGGATTTGATGTGGCCACTCAAAAAGCATGAGAAAGCAACCTGCCTTTTCCTCAAAATATTGAGCTGGTGATACCAACAGAGTCTTTTTCTGAAATACCAAGTGTGTTCAGGAGAGACTTTCCTAAGTGTATTTAATTCAATTTTTTTGATTTTAAGAAGATTTCTGTGTAAGTCAAACTGACATTTCCAGGCGGTGTCAGCAGAGGTAGACTTGGTCAAACTATTGGCGATTTCATTACCATTCAAAGTAACATGGATGGGGATCCACTGAAAGTGTTTGGTGTACTTGTCACAAAGCCGAACAACAAGATCAAGACTATTTATCAGACATGTCACATCTTTCACAATGAGAAGGATGTTGAATAGAAGTGTTGTCAGAAAAAATTTAAATGTTCTTGAAGAATAATTCAGTGGACAATTCAATAAAGTCCTTCATAAATTGCTACAATAGGGCATAAAAACAGAACAGCCATTAGGATTGATGCTCAGTCTTAATATAACGAATTTTTTTTCATTATAATTACCATAATTTAAAATAAAAAACAGTATTATTATGTTTGTTCTTAATTTCTTTCTTTAAAAAATTGGTTTACGCATCCACACAAAAATGCAAACAGAGCTTTCTTGAGGGTTCTGAAAAAAAGTTAATTTTTTTTATCCTTTCAGAAGCTCCATTTACACTTTTATATGTATTTTTATGTTTAGAGACACTTTGAAATTAAGAACTATATAAATATTGTCTAAGTAGCTCTCTACCTTGAATTTAAATATTACCTTAAGAAAATCATTCCAGCAATTATGAACTCTGAAATAACCAGCAAGTAAACAATAGAGTGAAGTAGTTGAAATCTCCATAAGCTAAATATATTTGAAAAACAATGTTTTTGAAAAATTCAGCCTGGATCAATATCGCTTATATGTACCTTTTTACTAAATAAAATGGGGTATTCAGGTGATATTGATACAGAAGGTGTAAGAAAATTTTCTTTTAGAATTGTTCTCCTTCCTCTGTCTTCTAAAATCTAGTAATCTTGCAAAGGGAGCAGGCAGTATAGGTAAGAAGAGAAGTAGTAAATAGGAAAACATTTATAAGTGGGAATGTATTTGAATTTTAAATGTTAAATTCGTTTATTTGTTTTCCCATATTTATAAGCAAAATATTGCATAGTAAAAGAGCGATTACATATTGAAATACAGGACTTAAAAAGTAGTATATAGAAATTATATTTCTCCAGTATCAACAGTGTTAGACACTGGAGAAATATAATTTCTAAATACTACTTTTTATTATGCAGAAAATGATAATATTATAACTTTTCAAGTGATTGTTATCCTCTGAATTAGTTTAAGCACTGTTGACAAGTTGGTAGTTACATGTAAACTAATAATATCAAATGTTTTCAATTAGATATAACTTAAGCATATCTCTCTTGACTTTTTCTATCACATAGTAAAATTCTAAGAAATGCAATTATAAACCAACAAGATAATCCTTCATTTGCAAAAGTTAAGATGAAAATTTGAGTAGAAATTATATATATTTAACTTAATTAATATGATAGTTTTAAAATTTAGTAAAATTAACTTGCATTATTGCATTTTAAGTTTATAAGCAAAACTTAAAAATAAGTTTTCCTTTAATTATTAATTTTGTTTTCATACTTTTTTGAAATTCTAGACAATTCAAGACTATTCTAGACACACACCTAGCACACAAATTTTTTGTTAAACAAAAAAAATTTAATAAATTTTAATGAATAATTAAATAATTCTATTTTTAATAAAACAATTTTAAACATCTAAATGCAATCCTGTGTATATAAAACTGAACATACATGGGAGAACTTTCAAAATAGCACAATTCAGGATGAGCTGGAATAAATTCATATTCGACAATTTATTTTATTTAATATAAGGATATGATCAAACATATACTTAAATTGAAATAAAGAAAAATACTTAAAATAATGGAAGATATACCAATAAATTATATATTGTAGAAAACATCTAACAAAATACCAAAGTACATGTATACCATTTCCAATATTTGATGTTGAAGCGCTGTCAAAATGAAAGCTGAATTGAGAATGAAGCATAAACAACATATTAATCGTTGGACACCAGTGAAAAATGTTGCAGGGTATTCACTAATAAAGGAATTCCACATGTTGTAATCATGAATGTAAGTGATAAAGTAATCCCAAAAAACCTAAAAAAATTATTAAGTATAATTAAAAATGATTATAATTATACCAATATATAATTAGTAATTGTGTAATAATTTATTGATAATTTAATTTTTCTATTAATTTATAATATACATTTCATGCTTTCAAAATATAAAGCCAAAATTATGAAAAGGAATTATTTTCACGCTACAGCATTTATTCAAAGAAATAAGTCATAAGAATCCTAATTAACAAATCAAAGAGTTTAATATTAAAGATCAATATTGCACAACAAAAGAAATACCTGTTAATGTTCAATATGAATAGTTATTATAAAAATATATTATTTTCAGAATTAATGTTATAGCATTTATTTTAAAGAATTAAATAATATTCTTTAAAATTACAAAAGATATTTATTTATTAGTAGTTGAATTATGAATACATGATAAAATTATGTTATTTATAATATTTCATATTCTGTAATCAACATCATAAAAAGTTAAATTAAATAAACTATGTTAAAAAAAAAAAAAAAAAAAAAAAAAAAAAAAAAAAAAAAAAGAGTTTTGAGATAACTGTACAAAATTCACAATTTCATTTTCATTTTTTTTTCTTAAAGTTTGCATTTAACTGCATAAAGAATTGAAAGAAAAAATTGCCCCTTTAAAATTGAATGAACAAAATTATAATAAGGTAAAAAGAAATTTCATATAAACAATTTTTTAAAATAAAAAGGCACAAAATATGTTTATGTTATTAGTACATATTTGTATAAGTTAATTTACACATTTGTCAAAATATATAATGTAAATGAAATCATCAGTATATTATAAATGAAAAGAACAATTTTGGATTAATGAACTTACTGAGCTAAATGACGAAGAATTATCTGTTAAGAGTAATTCCCTTTCAATCAAACCATCATCTTTGTCTGCAGCAAGCCATTTAAAGCAATTAAAAATATAACTGGAGCCTATTTTAAATAGGAGTTAATATAGTTTACAATAAAATTGAAGTATAAAAAATAAATAGTTAACTAGATAGCTCTAGAAATGCTAAAATAATTGTGTTGCAAAATTGAATTAATTTGAGATGATTTATAAATTTTTAAAACTTATGTAATTATAAAATTATTGTTAATTTTTAAAATATGAATTTAAAAGAAATTTTTATTTTATCAAATAAAGCTTAGGACTTTTTGCATAAAATTTCATTTTAAGGTAATGTGCATATTAAAGAAAGTTGTTGTAAAATAAACGATTTTATTTTTAATTGTCTCACTTCATTTGAAGGCAATTTCAAAGTGGAAATACCAAAATAAAAATTTGTTTTTAAAAGCGAATTTTAATACAAAAAATTTGCATTTATTGAGCACAAAAATATTGGTCTCATCTTTTCAATCATTACAAATATTCAACATAAAATTTAAATATTTGTTATAATTGATAAAAGGTGATTGATATTTTTAAATTTTAAGAAAATATTAAAAAAAAATTATTAACACATTTATGGATATTCAAAGCTTACATTTAAATCCAAGCAGTTTAAAAGTAATGTTATATAGGGAATTAAAAAAAATGTGATCTATAATATTTGCATTATTTCATACATACAGTTTCATACAATATAAAATTTGGACATTTTTAAAAATATATTTATCATACTTTAGGTTTCACCTCAAAAATCGATTATTAAATAGAGTAAATGTAATGTTTCATGAATAATTTTATAATAATAGCATTATAGGATTTTAATAACAGTTTTTACCAGTTTTTAAATCTTTTACAAAAATATTCTTCAAATACCACGAAGGGGATGGTCCATAATTATTATGCATCACCTCAACTTTTACAAGTGGGCCAAGATTTTCTTCAGTACTAAAAAATTACAAGATATTATTATATAGAATAAGTATTTTTTGATTATTAATATAAATATTTCACATATTTTACCTCAGCAAAAATAAATCTGTAGATCCCTTTTGAAATGAATATTTTTTAGTGTTATAGCCAATCAATTGTCTTGTTTCTGTTACACCCTTCATACCATGTAACACAATAAAAACCTGAAAAAAGATTTGTAGAAATTTTAATTGAGTTTTTATATCTTCTAAACAAGAATTTAATATTAAAAAAAGTTATCTTACTGATGCTGTTGTACCCGATGAAAAATACATTCCAGTTTTTAAACCAACTAAATAAAACTGTTTATGATCATCAGAATTGTCAATAACAGGTGTAGCGAAATGAGAGAAATTTCTGATCTTATCTTTTCTGTAATTTAAAACCAGCAATATGAAGTACACAGCAAAAATCACAGCAAACATCAGGATAGGCATAACATTGAAAGAGGAGTGCAGTAATTGCTTTGCTGGAATAAGAAGAACATCTGTTTCCACAGGGGCTGAGAAGGCAGCAATTTCTGGGGAAGAACATCTGCAAAAGATTAAATAATTAAAGATTTTAAGAAAACTTTATTATAATCAAAGACAAATAAAGTTAAAAATTTAAAAAAGAAATTAGTTAAGAAATTTATATAATTAATTATTCTTTCATTTTTTTTATCCACATAAATCTTAGTAGATATATTTGATAATAATTAACGAATCAAACAGTTTAATATTAAAGATTAATATTACACAACTTAAAATTAGATGTATCATTATATATATGTGCAAATGATACAATTTTTTACTTTTATAATTTATCGTATTAAAAACCAGAATGAAAGGAGTATATAAGCTATTAAAAGCAATACATGTCAATGTTCACTATGAATAGTTATTATAAAAATTTATCATTTCCAGAATTGATGTAATTACCATCAATAACAATATCAGGACTTAGAAGTACTGAAATCGCATCTACATATTAAAAGACTAAAAAACAGATTTATGTATCGACTTGGTAGATTTAGATTACATTTAGTTTAGTTTGCAAATTTTTATGATTTGATGAAGTAGAATTGCATTTTAAAGTAATCATCTGACATACAATTTGCAAGTTATTATTACTTTTTTTTTATCAGTAAACATAATTTTTTTCATTTAAATGAATATTTCATTAATGCAATATGCTTCGTAACACAGATTGAGTATTTTGTACATACACTTTGATTTAATAAAATACTACATCTATGAAATGAAATATTTATATTTTTTAAGTCTTTTTTTTAAATGATATATAAAAATTATTAGACATTCATTAATATTTTGTTATTCATATTCAAAGAGATTTGGGTGTAAATAAAATAAGTGTGCTGTTTACAGTAATCTTTCTTCTGGAAATCATGGTAAATATTTTTATAGTAAGAAGTGTAAAATTTCCTAACATTCAATGACCAGACATACTTAAAAGATGTCTTCTAAAAACCATGATCAAAATACCAGTAATTTAATTTATAGTGACAAACGATTGGTCCTTAACATTTGGTTATTATACATGGTTAAAATAAAATCTTTTAATTTAAATTTCTATCTGTGCATAGAGATTTTCCAAAGCAATTTTTGAAATTACAATGAAATTTCATTTAAAATACAAATTGCATGTAACTAAATACAGCTAAAAAGAATGAAAATCCTTTGTAATTCTAGTAAAAAGTAAAATATATTTCAGATAATTTAAATACAGGTTAATATACTGCATAAAAGTGAATGCTTACTTGCAATCAATCCAGTTATGATTTGATGAATTCAAAGATTGACAATTTTCAGATGACCAATAACCATGTAATTTGCTTATACATAATTGTTTCCATATCTTAACATCTAAACTTATAGAACTCTCATTAAATAATGTACTTTTTTCAAATTCCATGGGCCATATTGCAAAATAATACATTCCTGCATCTAAAAAATAAAAAAATGAGAAATATTTTTTCAAAAAATCATATTTTTTAAAAAATATCACAGTAGGAGTTTGATAATTAAAGAAAATTTAAAGGAGAGAGAAATAATGAGGATAAATTTTTTATAAAATAATGGTAACATTTTTTTATTTACAAAGTTAAAAATCGATGTTCTACAGCGATTTTTAATCTTTTTTTCAACCATATCTTTTAAATTTGGTTACCATTGACCCAAAACATTTTCAAGTTTTGCTTTTACATATAAAAAGTTTATTTCAGTATTTTAGAACACTTATCAATGACTTAACGTCAAACATTCCAACATAATTCTCATAGAAACCATTAATTCCTGGACTTTGAAATAAATATATATTTGTAAACTAAATTTTTTTTTTAATTTTGATAAAATATTTTAAATTCCTTTTTTATTGATGTTTTGAAACAGTATAAATAATGATACAAAACATTATTACATACATTTTTTTTTGCTCCTTTGAATATAGCATTCAGAGAACTCTTAAAATCTGTTAGGCATGCTAACAGGTTTTAAGAGTTCTATGAATAGAAGATTACTTAATTCACATTTATATTAAAACAAATGTCATTTTTTTCTTAATTTCAAATAAACACAAGTTCACATTTAACTAAATATTTTATGAATTAAAAATTTTTTATAAATGAAATAAAGAGAAAATTACAGTTACTCCAAAGTCATCAAATAAGATTCTAAATTTTGATAGTGAATAATTTCTGTTTTGTAAGATTTTTCATCTATTTAATCTCACCAATATATTCCTAACTTTAGTGATAATTGATATTATATTTCAAAATGTGAAAATTAAACAAACATTTATTAAAATTTAAGAAAAATAAATTGCATAATAAGTTGTGACAAAAAATTTCAAAATCATATTAAAAATTTTAAAATTTACAGTCCCTTTTCTAATTTTTTATTATTTTAATTTTTATAAAAAATGTTTAATGCATTCGATCATATCAAAAGATAATTGTAATACTGAAAACTGTGATATTTTTCCTTTATTTAAAGTGTGGTTAATTTATATGAAAATTGTTAAATTTTTTTTTCAAAGCAAGTGACAAATATATTTGAGATTCAATATTTAATGTTATTACTTGACAATGATTCTAAAAACATTACAAATGCTACAATTTGTTTTACCTTTAATATAACTGTTTGGAATAAAATAATTATTATTCAAAGATCCAACAGGTAGTACATTCTTCCAGTCATACTTATGAGATGTAGGATAGTACTCATACCTTGATGAAAGAAAAATATTGTAAAACTCTGAATAATAATATAATAAAAAAGAATAAATAATTGCAATCTTAATTAATAGTAACATTAAAACCTTGAATTGAAATCTCAGTTTAATAAAATATTAGTGATACTCAATATAGTTTTACCACAAACTATTTTTAATATAAATATTTATCAACTCAAAAAATATTTTTTAGTTCTTTTTAATAATATATACTGGTATATTACAAAGAAATATGAAGCACAAAGTATTCATCAATTTATAAATGATAATCAAAAATATTTAAAATAGGTATTAAAGTTATAATACTTATAACAGTAATTTTAATAGCAATTAAATTAATATTATTATATTAGTAACAAAATTAACACAAGAACTTTCATATTTACAATCCAGAGAGAAACTTAAATATAAAATTATTGCCATTTTCACATGTAAAGGAAGATATTTGTAACTCTCCAATACACAGTATTAAACTGATATCTTGTATCAAAATATTTAATGATACCACAGGTATATATACTCATAATTTTAAAAAATAACTACAAAAAACAATAAGTAAATAAAATAATTGAATATAAATATATTTAAATAGATACATAGAGAAAAGTAGAAATTTATGTTTTGATTAAATATTAAAGTTACAAATCTTTTTCCTCATATAAAAACATTTGGGTGTAAATTCATGCAAGAACCTGGTTTTATATCATAGTTTATAATTTAACATCCAAAATTTGTAAAAGATTTTTAGAACTCTCTTATTTTTTAAATTGGCATTAAATAATTATGTCTTGTGCATAAAAATTAATTTGAATGGAACCTGCAGTTTAAAATAGATTTAATTACAGCAAACAATCCTTCTTAAAGTAGAAATCAAACTTGAATACTGTTGAATTGAAGATCAGATATCGAACCATTCAACTGACAGCTCAATTATTTTCCAAGAGCCAAAAGAAATATAGAAAATCTTCTCACAGAAAATTACTCACAAGTACTCACTTTGATCCATTAATATTAAAGAATTAATACATGGCTAAACAAAACAGAAATGCACCAATAACCTTTCCTTATTTATATATCAGTTTCAAACCTTTAATTTTTCACTTAACAAACAATAATTTAGTTTTATTTTACATTTATACATATAGATGCATAGTGCCTTTTTGTAAAAAGTAAATAATTTATTAAGTAAATAAATTTTACAATGTATATCACTTACACTTTAAAATATATTATAAAAAATTAATTAATTATGGAATTATTACACAAATCCTATTCCTTGAACAAATATGCATTAAGACACATTATAAAGATTTCTTCCAATAATCAAATTTCTTAACTGAAAAAAATCAGAAAAATGTACAACATGGATATGTTTTCTTTAACAAATGCATACAATTTCAATAAAAAATGCTAATATATATTAGTCTTATAGCAAAAAACAGTTTACATGTAAACCTAAAACAAATGAAGTAAGCACACTCTAGGCACCTGAAACTTTGCTCACCTACTTATATGATCAGGTTGAGACAAATTTTCAGGTGGTAAGAATGTACCCAAGATACTGATTCACAAGACTTACAAGAAGTTCACCATAAGCATCACAAAGCAATATATCAAAGAAATTTAAGCTAAACGTTTCATTTATTATGTTTCAAACATTAGCAAACTGAAATACATTATATTCTTAAAAGAAAAATGATGAATCAATTTACTATTTACACAAAGATATCATTTACGAATATTAAAAGACTAGAGATAAAAATAATCATTATTTCTAATAGAAAAAAAATCTGACTATATAACAGCATTCTTAAATTACACAATCATATTACATATTTATTCTAATAGAAGGAAAAAACCCATGACTATTGAATATATATAATCATTCTTAAGTTATGTAATCACATCACATTTCTGAATTTAAAAATATAATACCTTCACAACTTTTTTAATAAAAGCCTTGTGGTTCAGAGATGTGCCATTTTCTGATTACTATCTATGGATATACATTTTACTAAAAAAATGAATTTACTTTTAAGCGTAACATCTGGTTTCTATAGCGTTCACACATATCAATACCTTTCATTTCAGCCATTTACTATTTCTTTATTTTTCTTTCTATACTTCTATATTTAGAAATTAATTTTAATTCTCAAAACATTTTATTGAAAACATACATACTACAGATATATTTCTAAAGTGACATTACTTAAAATTTTTTGTTTTGAATAAAATTAGCAGCAAAATAATGACTTCATTACAAGAGTGGAAAAAGTGCACTTAAAGCTGGTTGTGATATGAAGCAAATTATGAAGTTTTTCCGTTTCATAAAGAACATGCAGACTCACAATGATTATTAATCAAAATCATGTTTTATAGATATTTTAATAATAGCAACTTCACTCATAATTTCAGATATTGAGACACACATTTTTAATATTAGTTAATCATCATCTTTAACGATATATTTATGTTGCAAATAAATATTTTTGCAATCGAAATTTAATTTCTATTTATAATAATAATACATCAGAAGATTAAACTCTATTGGAGAATAAATTAAAAAAATTGTAAAAAAAGGTACATTTAAAACGAAAAACATTTTAAATGAATTTAACATTATAATCAATCAGTTTGGAATGTTTTTAGCAGACATATAAAAATATAAATATATGAACATTTTTTTCCAAATATATTCTTTCTCAAAAAATAAAAAGTGAGTTTCTTTTGAAATTTTATTTTTATTTTTAATTCACAAAAAAGTTTTTTGAATTTTAATTCATGAAATCCACATATGCCAAAATTTCACATGCAATGGTTATATCACACATTTTAACAAGTTTGAGTGACAATCATAAAGTTCCTAATACAAGCAATTTTCGTCAATGATTTTTATTATCTTTAGTATTCCATTATATTTAATCTCACAATAAGAATAGGAGGAAATTTCACAACTAGCCAGCTGTTGTTTGAATTTGGAAATAATATTAGTACCATCACACTTCTTTGGAGGTTGATTAGAAATGGTCTCATATTTTTTAATCTAACTAAAATAATTTGAGATTATTCATTTATTCTGGTTAATTCATTTAGATTATAGGACTGGAAAACTCTTATCATAAGAGATTTTGGTACTAATTGATCTTTAGTTTTTTTATGAATATGGTATGGACAAAATTATATCCATTGATATGGTATTGGATAAGCTATTTTAATGGTTTGCTTTATGGAAACTGCAATTCTAATATTATTTTCAAATCATACTCACATACAGCAAACTGTAACCTTTAATAAGTGAATGACACTTACACAGTTCATAAAATTCTGTGAATAGAAGACTACCATAAAAATGTTTAGAATTTTCACCTGTTTGCGAGATTATTGTAGTGTTACTGTTTAAATAAAATGAATCACAATACATATTTTATTTTTACTTAATCAATGTGTGATTTACTTGTAAAAGAAACTATTTGAAAATCACTCACTAGTAAACTTTTTCTTTGATGTAGTGAACCTCAGATATATCTTACTAATGGGGCATTATTTTGCAGTGACTTTACCATATTCATGATGCAATAGAATATGCTATACAAAAAGTCAAACATATTAATCAAGAATAATTCTGGGAGAAGTTTTCTTATTTTATAAGGTCTTTATTACTTAATTCATCTGACCATTTACATTAAAATTAATGTAACATTGTCTTTAAAAGTTAAAAAAATAAAATGAGTAGCTATGCATATCATTTAATGTAGGGAGGAGACATTCACAGAAGATAAATAACAATGAAGCATTTCAGCAGAGATACACAAAAATCTTTAAAAAGTAATGATGCCCTATTCAGTTCAGTTTATTAAAATCTTAAAAATCTCATTCATTACTACTAAGTACAACAGAGGAAGGAAACACCATTGCTCAACAATAATTGCTAAATGACATAGTAAGATTGGGAAATCATGGAATGAGGCTGATGGTAATTCATCAAATTTGCATTATTTATCTGGCAGACAATTAACATGTCTCATAAAATTTTTTATTTTGTTGAGATAAAATTAAAATAATCTTTGAGATTAATACTTACATTTAAAACTCAAAATTTTGTCAAAAAAACTAATTCAAATAAGGATGATATAGTAAAAAAAAACTAGAATTTGAAAATCCCATTAGTTAAATTTTTTCTGTTAAGTAACTATTTAAAATTATAAATGCTGCAAATTACTAATTTTTATTTTATTCATAATCTGAATTATTTATTTTATTCATAATATGAAACTGAAACTTTAGAAATGTTTTTTGATTATTAAGAACTAATTTAGTATACTTGTTTAATTTATTATATTAGATAATTTATATACAAGACCCTACTACTCAGAATTACATGAGAAAAAAGTGTTTGTTACATAAAAATCTCACAAAGCCTATTAATGTTTTTTAATTTTTTTATATTTTGTAACAGGTTGGGAAAATTGCATATGACATGCTTATTTTCTCAGGCAGTAGCTTCTTCATTACAAGATTAGGTATTCTTGATTTAGTGTAAACTATATTAATTTTAACTTTTTAAATATATTTTTCTATTTAATAAAGAGTCCTTCACAAAGAGATAGCTATTTGCAAGAACACCATTTCCCCATTAAATACATCCTAGAACTCATGTTTTAAGAAAGATTAGATATGTGAATATATTAAAATTTGAGGAAAATTTTCCTTTTTCCAAAGATTTCGACCACATATTTGTCACACACTTTGTGTTAACAAAATGGAAATATTGTTATGCATTAAATAGGCAAAACTGAATTGTATTTATAAGGAATTTAATTTATAATATTTCAAATTTGATTAAATTTTCCAAATTTCCCACTTAAATAAATTGCCACTTCAGGTAACTGTCCACTTCTGAAACTAATTTTCATGTCACTTTAGAAATACCTATGAAATATATTTTACCTATATATTGTTTTCATAAGTATTTAAACAATTGTACATTATTTTTGTTCCATATTGTTTGATCTATTTTTTCGTGGAATAAACTTGATTAAATTACTTATTTACTTATACTAGTAACTTAAATAATAGCATTGACTAGTATTTTTTAATATGCATTTTTTTTAACCAATCAAAAAGTTCTAATTCATTCACTGTGATGAATGCACAATATATAATTATTCAGCGTTCTTTTAAACATAATTTAAAATGCATAATTTTTACAAAAAACTTCTTCTGATAATGTTTTAGCAGTTTTTTCTCTCCTATTTTGCACAATAGTTAACTTGGTTATTTGAAATTACATAGATAAAATAATTACAAGTAGGTAATTAAATTTCATACATCATTTAAACTAGACTGAAAATAAATTGTGTACTAACCACTTGATTGCTTAACTACCTCAAAATAATCTTCAATAAAATTTATAAAACAATAATTCATATTTCTTTTAGTAACAAAGATAAATTCTCCAGTTCCTTTTATTAGAATTAAAAAAACCTTCAGATTAATAATTTTTACATATATTTTATGTATAAATTTGTATTTTATATACTTGCCTTTATTTATATATGCTACAGAAAAATAAATTACAATTGTAAATGTTTTGTATCTATTAATCAACAATATTGGTAACGAATGAATGATTTTTTTTTTCAAATTCTCTTTCCATATCTCAATATAAAAATATGTAATAATAAACTTTATATTTTTTAAATATAGTTAAAAGTTTCATATAATGTACTATTCTCAAAAAATTGATTACTTAAAATTACAACTTCATTTATGTTTTAATTTTCTAAATACAATAAGCCATTACATAAGTATATTACAATATTCTTAAAATTTGACATAATTTACAACCAAAGAATGTGTAATAATAATTCACTTGATAGAGTTAACTTAATAAACAACTTTTTTTGTAGTGAATATCAAATAAATTGCAACAATCTTTCAATTTAAAGTAGCAAATTTCAATACATATTTTTTTTCATAATTAAATTTTTTATAATTAATTCATTTTAGTAGTTACTTAATATTAATGTTACATAAGAATAATCCTTTTACTTTTGGAAAATAGTGTAATTTTTGTTGACATGTGTTGATCAAGTGTTGTAAGATGGCCTCGAAATTCAGACGGAAAACACACATCAGATTCACCTGAAACTTTGCTCAACTGATGTTTATTGCACAAGTTGAGACAAGGTTCCGGGCAGATGCGATGTGCATTATCAAAAAACCAAGCGATCAAAAGTTACATTGGTCACTCAGTTCACATCTGAACTTTCTTCCGACCATGAGGAGGAAAAATGAATCATGTAGTCTGATGATAAATTTTTTATTAGGAAATAACAAAATTTTCACATGTTAAAGTAAAATTGTATGTAATATTAGTTCGAGGAAAAAGAAATACATTATTTTTTTGGCTGATGACTGTAGAGTTTGATATCTTGTTAAGTATCAATCATAAAAATTTAGATTTATGTTTGTTAAAAAATAACATTTTGAAAATTTTTGCGAAAAATATTTTATTGTCTTTTATTTGATCCTTCAGTTATAAGGAACAGTGTGTTAAAAATGGAAGTCAACAAAGAGAAAAATGCAATATATTCACAGTTTTTCTTTGATAAAGGTGAAAATACAAGTCAGGTAAAATGGGGAATGGTGTTTATAAATGGGGAATACTGTAATAGCCAATTATGTTAAAGATACGAATTATACAGGTATACACATTGTCAAAAATATTGATAAAATCTTAAAAGTGTCAGAAGTTGACCAAAGTGTCAGAAGCAGTACAGAAGCTAAAGATCAGCCACAAAACAGTTTGGAATCATTTGCACAAAGGTAATCAAAAACATGTAAATAAAGTCTTAAATTTAATGAAAAAATAATGGATTTCTTTTTTCCCAACTTAATATTATACATTACCTGGATTTCATAACATATAGATTGTATAAGTTAAAATATAGTCACTTTCATAAGTTAACATATAATAAGACAACTTTCAAATTAAATAAAAATAATAATGCTTGGACAATTGCAACTAAACACAAGTACAAGAATAAAATTTAATTATTTTATAAAATATGCATTGCAACACCTCATCTTAAAGAAACAAGGTAAAATTTCTGTGCTTAAACTTAAAATTTCAATTAATTTTTTCAAAAGTAATTAATTATATAAAAAACAAAAATTTTAAATGATTTGTTATTGTTTATCACAGAGTTTGATTGCAACACTAAGAGCCTGGTAATTAGGCTTAAGTCCCTGAAAAATTAGAGTCACATTTATTGTACATTTTCTTATTAAATGTAATGTCCACAAAATTAGCATTTTTTTTCTAAAAATTTTTTTAGAGATCTTCTAGATATCTAGTGCACAAACTTAAATTCTAGTGGCACCAAAATAATTTATTAATCCTGAAATATTTCATTTCAATTTTAAAATGTATCAACTCTTATTGTTACATTTTGAAACACTGAAACTGATTTACATGTTGCTACATATTAAAACTTAAGTACTAATTTGATGATGGAATTTAAAAATATTCAACCTGAAAAATATAATTATAAGTTAATGTTAATCATTAACTCAAATAAGAGGAAGTTCATAATCTTTTGAAATTCTAAGGATATTTTTATGTGTTTGTTTTAAAAGTGTGTGCAAAATATCTTACCTGAAATAAACATGAGCTGAATATTTAAAATCATTGATTTTGGGGTTCAATACTTTTACATGAAATAAAAGTGAATGTTGAAGATCTTCCTTGGTTATATTAATCACATACATATTTACAAAATCTTTGTTTACGATTGACTTTTCCAGAACCTATAAAAAGAAAATTTAATAAATATTTTCTTTAATCATGACATACAAATTCCTTGAAAATATGTGATGTTGAATAAATTAGATAACATGCAAATTATAAGTTAATATCTATCCACATTTTAGTTCACTGAAAAGTAAATATATTTATATAAAATAACTAAAGTTTTAAAGTCAGCATTGAAGCATTTGTGAGGAATGATAAATAAAAGGTTTAATGAAAATGAATATTAGGAAAAGATAATTATCGTAATAAATCCTAGTTTTTAGTCATAATTGTTTACATACTGATTAATGATCATTTTTCAATAATAATGTTATGGAATTATTAATGAATTAATAACTCTTCCAAATGATATAATGATAATTTTAATTTTTATGGTTTTAGTTTTAAATATGATAAATGATTATAGAAAATTTATTATTAAATTGTAGTGCAATGAAGACAAATACTGAAAGCATAATTATTTATTGACACAAAAAAGTATACAATCAGTGCTACAAATTCACAATAATTCAAAACATTATGATATAGTATGAATATAAATGGATGTATAGAGATATTATCAAGTAATGCTTCCCTATAGCATTTGTGTGAAGCCAGAAGAAGTCGAGAAAAAAAAAACATTGTAATTTTTGTGTAAGAAGCTACAGTAGCTGTATGAATACAATAAGCCTTCAGCACCAATTCTTTTCCACATTATTTCCTACTCTATTCCTGTTATAATTATATTATTCTTAAGCATATATAATAAATATTCTTAATAATGGCAATATTATTAATAATTATTGAGCAATTAATAAATATAAAAATTCACAAGAATATAAAGTAAGATATATTATTATTCTTACATATAATACCTATCGACATGAGTGTTTATTATGTGAGACTTGCACACCTACTGTAAATGGTATATAGTAATAAACCAGAAAAAGTTTTTGAGCCTTATCCTATTTGAATAACATTTCATTATCTGAAAAAATATTCACAAATTGCCTGTCAGCTTAAGTTTTATTCTTAAATCAGAATGCACAAAAAATATTTTTTTAATGGATAAAAAATATTACAATGTGTGAAAAATGCAATTAAAGTTTAAATACTAAATATTCATGACACATTTAGAAAACAAAAATTTATATATAATTAATTAAAAGCTGTAAAAAGTTTCCCCATAAGAAAATTTCGGTTTTTATTTGAGAATGCATGCATGCACACTCATGTTTTTTTAATTTATTAAGTTTTTTTAAACTAAAATATAATTAAATAATCTAATGAAAATTTATAAATATTACCTCAATCTTTAAATCTCGAAAAAATTTAACAACTACATCAGTAGAGTGTTCAATTCCTGTATCACGAGAAGAGAGGCAAGATGGCAAAGTAACCAACACTGATTCGATTTTCTCAACAGAAGATGAAGCAAATTTCAAGTTATGAGGTATAGAAGCATAATCAAACTCTTGAACAATTAAAGGAATGCAGTTTTCAAAATTATCATTTTTCTTTAATAAGCAGCTATAATAAATAAATTCAAAAGTTTATATAAATGAATTACTAAACCAATAAGCCTTTACATATTTTAGTATAAAATATTTACTACCTTTCATTTGAGGTGAGACTGGTCACATCGACACGAGAATGTTTCAGTGTTAAGAATACAGAAGAATTGTTTTTAAGACTTGAAGTACATATTGATGTAGTTATGACATGTGGTACTTCAACAAGAATAGGCTCTTCTGCTTCATTATGTGTGGTCATTTTTTGCTGTAAAAGATAAGAATAAATTGTTTACTACTAGACCAGCACAAAATTAGATTAAAAAATAATAAATAAATAAAAAAAAAATAAAAAAAAAATAAAAATAAAAATAACTTAAGCAGAATAGTTACTCGAATTTCTTCTATAAAGAGTTCTCTTGCTATATCAATCAATTCTTCATTTCTAAAAAGTACAGAATGAGAAGCAAAAGCCAATTTTGACAGGAACACTAAGTATTCATATTCTAAAGCATCTAATGAGTAATCTCCCAAAAGCTGAGCTTGATTTTGATATACCTTCTGATAAATGTTGAAAGCTTTTTGTAAGTCAAACATAGTTACCTGAAAAATAAGTAAATAATTACTGAAATTCAAATTTGTACAGTTTACATTTTTGAAAATAATTTAAGTGATACTAACTTCAAAAAAAAAAAAAAATAATAATAATAATAATAAAAAAAAATGGAAATTAATTATTTACTATTTTCAAATTTATAAAATCATGTGTTGACAGCTTCAATTATAAAATATATTGAAAATTACAAATAAATTTTAATTTAGACAAATAATAAGAGTGTATGATGAAAAACATATTTTTTACTATGAAATTTCATAAAATGGTTAATAATAAAAATATTCATATACTTGCCACATCAATATTTGATATTATTTCACTTAAAGTAGAAAGTGCTTGAACTGCTTCAACCTATTTAAATTCATAATAATATTAATAATAATTACAGAAAAATAAATGGATAAAAATTTAGATAATGAACTAAAGGTTTCTAAACAAATTTTTAAAATTAATTAAATTCTATAAATTTAGAAAATTCGAGAAATATAACATCTAAATAAATTTTTATTTTTATCTGGTTTGATTATATATAACAAAAGTGTTAGCAAATAATAAAGATAAAAACAACAAAATATTAAGTTGAAATGCATTACAAAACTAAACTTGACTTTCAATACAACATACTTTGCTGATAATTTGTATATTATCAATGATTTCCAAAAATCTCAATCTAATTTTTTGAATTAAATTTCTGTACTCATGATTTGTTGAAGTTGCATTCAAATAAATATGATGATAAAGAGATGAAGAAAGAACATGGATTTTATGCAACATGGCTTGATTTTGTTTCTCTTCCAAGAATTTCATTAAAGATGATTTAGGGTGAAAGGTTTGATTGTACCTATAAGAAAAGCAAAAAGTAGAAATTAATTTTGTAACAATGTTTTTTGTTCAATTATTATTAAAAATATTTAAATTTATAAGAGAAAAGGAATTTTAAGACAGTTAAGTTGATTATTGTCTTTTACAAAAAATTCCTGTAATATCTATTAATAACAATGATCATATTTGAAAGTTTATTGTAATTAAAACACCTACAGTCTACTTATTAAAATATTTCAATCTTTATAGATATAATAAACACAATTTTAATTCCTTCACTTTTTATAGCAATAAACTTAATTTTACTTATTTTTAAAACAGTCTGTGTAAAATTACTTTACAAACTTTTTAATACAGGTATAATTAATTATTATCATAATTATTATTTTTTATTTTAAATTGAAAACTTTTAAAAAGTAGTTATGCTGATGGAAAATATTGAAGATAAGGAAAAAAACTTTGGCCCTTACACATAGTTGATGAAAGAAATGTTTGTAGAAACTGGTTCAACTTTGCGAATTAGCGAGCAAACTTTAGTTGATGCTTGTAGACTATCTCTTATAACGACATTCAGATAAACTGTAAAGAAGTTTCAAGTAACAAGTTAATGAACTGTAACTAAATGCATGCAAACAAGAAATTATAAAAAAATGAAACACAAAATATTAACAAATCATAATTCTTGGAGAAAAATTAATAATAAATGCAGAAATAGCCACGAATTAAAAAAATATTTACGAAAATTATAACTTAATTAACTAACGAAAATAAGAAGTAAAAAAAATTATTAGTTAACAAAAAGTCTAAAATGTAGAAAGAGCACATATTAATTGTTAAAAATAAAAATTTAACAATTAGCATATATCTTTTCTTCTTTCTTTCTTTTCTTTTTTTTTTTTTAAGCTGATAACACACATTAGAGCTAATCTTGTTTAATGATATTAACTACTAATATTTTTTAATGATATTAACTGATTACAAACTACTTACTTTCAATGTCAATATGAAATAACCATTCACAGTAAATGAACAATCATAAAATGTATTAAGGGATTACCAATAATGGCAGATCAAGGATTTGCTGCATGAGTCTTTGCAGCAAACAAATTAACTGTTAGTACACTTAAGCAGATTGATATTCATTAATGACAAGACTTGCATTTATATTCCAATGAGGAGCAACTATGCGTCCCATGAGTAGAAACAGATGGCTTTTCCAATGAATCAGCTTCCATCCATCATCACTTACAAATTTTGGTCTATATAATGTGAAATGTCTGTAATCAAACATTTTGCAACGATAACCAAAAGGGTCCAAGCTGGAGGAAAGAGAATTATGGCCTGGGAAATTTCATGATATTCTCAAGATCTACTTATCATTGCAGCAGGTGCAATGGATTAATACAAGTACACACCTGACCTTTTAGACCCTGTCCCCTTTAGTTGCAAATTGTTTTTTTTTTCCAAGATAACAGGATCTACCATAAGGATAATGCACCATGTTATCACCTTAAAATGTACTTATGTAACTTGAAGAACACCAGGATGAGTTAACCATGTTCCCCAAATTAGCAAACTCCCAGAACGTAATCCAAATTGAGAATAGGAGAGATCAACCTATCATGTTATTTGCACCATGGATTGATTGTCAACCATGTAAACTATTGCAGCAGGCCTAGGTACTGTAGTCAACATTGCTCAACAACTCAGTGTTCTCCTTCCAGCACCTAACTGCATATCTCGCAGAGATCTGCTCTGAGAAATCTCAGGGGGTCACACAAAGCTGACTTAATTATGTAGTAAGAACATAATTATTTAAATTATATCTTGTTTTATGGTCATTTTTAGCACATAATGGTAAAATGTGATCATAGAATGAGAAATAATTGAAGTCATTTTGTTATCAGGATTTACATTTTTATAAGGATTCCAAGCTAGAATAAGCATCTACAGTTGAGTATCAAATTCCTGAAATGAATAAACTGCAGACTATGACTATACCATTTAAAGCCAGACTAGAAACAAAATTAAATATGTGAAACTGTAAGAGCAGGGTAAAAAGTAAAATGCAAATCCGAATCCAAATTACAGAATCTGTATTCACATAGGAACATTAACTCAGATTTTTAATTACCTTATTTAATATTATTAGTTTTTAGAAATGGCATTTCTGAAATACACAGTAATATATGATTTTCTTAAATAGTTAAAAGAATGAATCATATGCATTTTAAAGGACTTTTTTTGCATTTTGAGCCTAGTGTATCAAAACTCAAATATTGATTTTTTTTAAGAATTATTTATAATAATTTATAAGTTTCTATATACTGTAAATGATGGCTTACAAAAATATCACAGACATTCAATTGTTTACATCATTTCTTCAAATTATGATTTCTAAATTTAACATTATATTGTTCTTAAAAAATTAAAGAGGATAATTTCAGTACAGTTTATTTATATGTAATAAAAATATTTTCAGGAATTTCATTAAATTATAATTCTTATTATATATACACTTTTCAAATAAAACATTGATCAAATTTACCATTGTAGGAATTTGTGGGTAAGCCAGACGGAAGAACAAATTTAGCATTCCTATTGAGACCATAATATATCAAATGACCAGGATTATCTTGAACAAGAGAATATCTTAATTCATAATATAATGGCCAGTGGTTGCTTTTCCACTCCAAGCAATGCAGCTGGAAGTTGAAGCTAATGCTGTATCCTTTTGTAGGCATTAATGTGCATCGTCCATTGACAGGACCACTGTTGACCTTAAGGAACTCCATGGCAAATCCTTCAAGGTTGTTACCTAAGAATAAAAATTAATGATAGAGTTAAAAATGAATTAAGAATTGCACTATAAAGCAACAAAATATATGTAATATCCATTGATCACACAATTGTTATAGCTAGTTGCAGAATTG
>JAPDSC010119278.1:191382-216214 GCA_026290005.1 Latrodectus geometricus
GTTAAAAAGTAAATCTTTAACGATTCTTTAGCCAGATTAATTTTCCTACACAGAAATTCAGCAATAAATATTTGTCTACAGTAAGACCCCGAGTTATAGTATCAGAATAAAAAATTTATCGATATACATAAATGAACTGATGCATAAGTATATTCACAGGCTTAAGTTCAGCAGATTTTGAAGTAAGAGTTTTATATAGGAAATGTTAAACTTTGCTGCCATTGGAAATCAAATTAAAACTACGCAGGCAAATAATTTGCATTAATTATTATACAATAATTCCAATATTTATCTGATAATATCACATAAATAAGCTAGATAAATTTATATCCATTATTCTAAAGTAAAATTTGCTTACTCTTATAGTTTGTTTTCATGGGAATACTTATGACTAACCTAACAATTACTTATAATTAACCTATCAATAATCAATTTTTATAATTTTATTTATTAAAATTTCTTTATTTTTAAACTTAAAATAACAATATAATTTATATTATTAATTCAGAATAAGTTGATAATTATAATAATTTTTAAAATGACAGAAAATAAATATAATGCAAATTTATATACCCAAGCAATTAAAAAAATAGTATGAAAAATAAACAAGCAATATCTGTCCTATGACTTATATTTAAGTATTAATTTGATACCAATTTATATTACTTTATAAAAGCTTAATTCTTCTATGCCTACATTTCAAACTAATTTTCTTACTCAATATTATGCTATAAAGGTTTGTAAATGCAGCAGTTTATGCAGATTTAACATGAATTGTTTTGCACAAAATGAAATGTACAAAAATCATTTTGAAAAAAATATTGAATCATGTAATTAATTTAAGCATCTGTCCAATGTTTTTGTCTTTGTTCATCATGAAATAAATGAAATATCTTTATTACTTAACTTATTTATTGTTTTTGGCTGAAAGGAAAAGCTGATAAAATTAGTAAAAAATACACCTAGAGTAAACTTCTGCTTATGCCAACAATGCTTCCAAGACTTTGTATTCAAAAGTAGGAAA
Organism: Latrodectus geometricus; assembly: GCA_026290005.1. Lineage (NCBI taxonomy): Eukaryota > Metazoa > Arthropoda > Arachnida > Araneae > Theridiidae > Latrodectus > Latrodectus geometricus. The sequence goes on from JAPDSC010119278.1 coordinate 192,407, forward strand.
AGAATCAACCAGAAACTAATACTTATATCTCATAAAACAACGATATATAATTTAATTTCAACAATTATTAAAGGGAAATGTGTTTGGAAGTTCACTAATGATCAAGATAATATGAGTTGTTGTTGTCGTGTGCCAGCCAGCCGGGCAATATGGGGTGCGCTGCTCCACTTTTCCAACTGAACCATATTTGGTGTGGAATCCGACTTCCTCAGTACACACATGCCATAGGTACCAGTTTACAGGGTAGGCAACCATTCACACACAAAGAAAGGACAAAGACAAGAAAGAGAGAGAGCGAAAGTACATCCATGCCCGAGCCAAGATTCGAACCCAGGTCCCATCCATCTGTAGTCAGGTACACTAACCACTAGACAGGTTGGGCGGCATATTATGAGTTAAATACATAAATAAGGTAAAATAAATTATTGCTTAAAATGATAGCAGCCACAAGTAGATTGGTTAGTTAAAATGTTGTTCTCATTATCAGAGAGTAGTGAATTCAAAATCTCCATCAAACTGGTTGGGGCATGTTATGTAAATTGTGGTAACCAAGTGAAATGATACCTCTAAGGATGGCAGGTGAAGCATTGGGGTCTTCTGCCGGTCCCTGTTCCTTAATTACAAAGACCCAGTAGTTTATCTCTAATTGGTAGAATTTAACTCTGGGCTGGATACATGATATGAGGTTACTGTTGTTTAATATTTTCAAGAGTAGAATTTATGTTTTACAAAAATGACTTAAGACTTTTCAAGTTTATATTCTACTATAAAATTGATTTTTATACACATAATTTATAAGTAATCATTATAAGAAGTAAATTCAATCATATTTATCATCATCACTGAATTACAGAAATAAAATTGTTAACAGGAATCCTACTTGTTCTAATCATAAAACATTTTGCCCATATTTTGTTAGTAATAATATATATATTTATCTCAAAGAATAATAACATGACAAAAATATGCTAAGAGAATAGAATATATTAATATAATCATTTATATTAAACTAGATAGACATTAAGATGCATAATAATCAATAATTGAAATTCATATTTATGTGGCTTACCTTCATTAACAACACTAACTTGAATCAAGTAAGAGCTTCCAACCCTTAGAACTCCAGGTTTCAAAATTAAATACTCAGATTCAAACCCTGTAGTTGAATTAGAATTACTCATTGATAATAATGTCCTGGGTCTATTAATCAAGTGTGGAACAGAAATTTTGGGATGAAAACTACTGTCCCGAACAGGATCTCCTATTTTGCTATGTTCCTGGACAAATACTAATAAAAAAAATAAACATATTTTGAATATCTTCAAGACGATATTATGTCATATTTTAGAGTGTTATTACATTCCAAAACTATAGTAAAAAAAGTTAAATTTTATACCATGCTGTCCGTCAACTCTTGGTGGACCAGCGCCTTCTTCAATATCACTTTCTGTTAAATGCACATTAAATCGCTGAGCACCTAGAAATGATGAATTTTGTGATATTAAAAAAATATTATCATTAAATATCCTTACTAATCATGTAAAGTACTACTTTATAGTCTACTATAATTATTCAATTTAATAAATATTAAAGGAAAATGTAAGGCTCAAGTTACTTCATAAGAAAGATCTTCATGAACTAAAACATAACTCATATTGTTTAATAATAGATAAAATCATTAACACATCATTTGTCTAAAATATTTATCAAAAAATACTTGAATTTTTACATCATAATGATAATAATAACAGTTAAAAAATAGAAATGAAATATAATGCTATAGAAATATAAATTTAAAAATGACAATTTCAGGAAAACACAGCACACCGAAACTGTTTCTATAATTGTAATGTTTGTGGAAGTTCTTCAAATAATATAACAAATTACACTGCATTGTTGGAACAAGAAAAATTGATAACCTAAGTTATTCAAACAAATAATTTGAGATTTTTAATATTTAAAAAAGTATTAACATTGAATCACTTAGAATTTGTCTAAGAAAAAATAATATAACATGCTAAAACATGAAATTAGAAATTTTGACTCAAGTTTTCCAAGTTTTAAATACGAGAACTATTTACTATATGTCTTGGATTATTCAATTAAAAATAAAAATAAACAATAAATCTTTAGATACTTCATACTTTAAAAGCAGCATGGTTAAGATTAATTTCATTAATAACAAGGGTAACAAAACTAAGATTCAGTGGATAAAATACTTACTCTGATCTCTTGCTACAGCACTTCCACTTTCACCAGGAAGCCCCTCTTCTGGAGTAGGATATTCATCACTATCAAATTCAAAATCATGAACTGGATATGGGAGAAAATCTGGATATGAAAGATCTGAAAAGTGTTCAGTAAAATCTTAGCATTAATGAAAAGTAAACTAATTTAAATAATAATCAAGTGGGGGATTCTTCTAAATTACTTGTACAGGGTTGTATGCATTTATACCTGCAAATTATTGTACATTATAAAACCGAGAATGAAACTTTTCTTTTCTCTAAAGTAAGTTAGTAATATGTTGTTAAATTCTTAAATTAAATGTTTCATGATAAAATTGAAATAAGAGATTAAAAGAAATTTGAATCACTTTAATAGTTGCAATAATATTTATTTTGATTATAGTTAACTAATATTCAAAAATAGCAAGGAAATAAGAAAGTGATGCACTTAGTTATTATGAAAATATCAATACACATTATGTTTAAAGTATATATATATTAAGTAAAAATAATTATGAAAAAAATACAAAATAAAGACAATTAAGAGATGAGTTTTTAGATGCATAATTAATTGAATATTTTATTATTAAAATTTGAGGCTCCTAACCTCAAGTCAATCAAGTGACTACTCAAAAATAAATGAACATCTAAAAAAGCTTCCAATTTTTAAAATATAATTTCACACTTAAAATTAAAAATGTGAAATTTTTTGTTATGTAAATAAATTAAGATGTATCTCAAAACAAAGTAAGCCCATGATTAAAAAATTGAGAATGTTTAAGTAAAATTTCATAGGCGTTCATGAACAATTTTACAAGATGAAAACATAAATAATAAATAGTTAAACTGACAAATATGAATTAACTCACTAAACATTGTAGTGTTGTCATCGTATTCAGCATCTCCTTCATAAGGATACTGTGACAGATCGGGTAAATTTTCCCCCAGATGATTATAATCAGGAATATCTCTAACTGATCTGAATTCCTTCTTTTCTGAAAAAGCAATTAAAAAAAATTGTAATTTTTAAGCTATGGAATGAAATACAAAAATCATAATGATTTGTAATAGATGGTATATCATATAAGTATATTAGATGTACACTTTTAAGAATCTAACATTTATGAGTTCTAATATATTTTTATATATCAATAGTATCCCTTCTATAGAATGTATTGAATTTATATTGCAACTTTTAATTCATTATTCCACTTTAAAGTAGCAAGAAATCTATTGCAGGACTCATTTTTTCTTACATCTGACCTAAATGGAAACATTACTAAATGGAACTTAACAGAAATTAGATTTTACTATACATGGATTCTTAAAGTGTCTTAAATATTATATTACAAAAAATTTTATCAGCATTTTTGTATGTTATACCAAATTAATAAACACAATAAGAATTTGTACAAGCAACTTTTAATGGTTGCAGTATATATATAATCGAGTAGAAAATATTTATAATATTTTCATAGTCACATATAATTACCATATCTTACTATGATCAAGCACTCAGAAACAGAACATTTTTTTACAGATTATGAATCACATACTTAAGATTGTATAATAATATCGATGATATAAAAATATTTTAGTTTTATCATTTTTATTAATTGTGTTTCAAGGGGCAGATTCATGAGAAATTTTAATAAATGAAGTGTAGTAAACCTTATAACAATCACAATAAAATTATTGGCATCTTTTTGTGTGTCATATCTTTTCAATATTTTTCTTTTAAATATCTCTTTAAAAATTAATAAATAACAATTACCTTGAAAAGAACTTAGTTCTTCAGGAAAACCTGGAAGATTAGGAAAAGGCGGAAAATCTTCATTTAAATGTTGATGAGACAAACCTATAAAGTTCATAATCAATGTAAATATAAAAATATAACAAAGTATTTTTTCAGAGTGAACAGTTGTATGTACAAATTTACTAAAATTAAAACATAAAACTAACAATTTATAATAAAATAAGACTTGAATTTCTAAGTAATGTCATTTAGACTCACTATCATCAAAAGAATCAAATACTCCATCATTTAATGATTTATTTTGTATGTTTGTGGCATTTATGGAATGTTGATGCAATGTAGTATTGGGAGCAACAATGAAAAATGTAGAAGCATCGGCCTGCACACATTTGTAATTACCTATGAGAAAGAAAAAATAATGTTATGTAAGATAGTTAGACCTTTATTTTCATATGAGTAAAGGGATAAAAGAAATTATTATCCTATTACATAAATAAAAATTTAAATGATATATAAAATAAAAAAGATTGATAAAGATTACACATACTAAAATACATTTGATGCCTTCCTTCTTCAAGCATCCAAATTTTCCACTTATATTGTACATTATTAGAGGCACAATTTCTACACACAACTTTCAGCTTAACCTTATTTTCTTTGTTAACTTGATGATCTTTACAATCATCACAGATAATATCCAGTCTAAAATTAAAATGAATAAAATCAAGAAAAACTTTAGAGCAGTGGGGAAAAAAAAATTCGTCTATAAATACACACATAAACAATAACATCTACATCTGAAATTTTCGTGGTTTAAAAAAATGAAGCCATTAAACTTCATTATAAAATCAATTATTAAAATGAAAGTTATTTATTCTTTTTTATAAATATTCTAAATACAGTTTATTATTTAAATATGTAAATGATAAAACTAGGATACAAAGTATAATTTTAAGATTTTCTTCAACTAATATCCTTTTAAGCTTAAAGCACAAATGTATTGTTTGAGGTTTCCTGATGTTGCAAGTTTAATTTACTATGTAATAAAATCTACATTTTAGTATATACAGATAGTACTTTATACAAAAGAAAAATAGAACACTATTCAAATAAAAATTTATTTTATGTATCGAAATTACTGTGCAGTAAATGTTGTTTTTGCTGAAAGAACATGTTTTCCTGTATCTAGTCCTGAATTGAGCAATACCAGTTCGATAGAAGCAACCGGGTGGGAATCTTCATAATTTAGAAACAAGGACCAAGCAGAAGACTTCCCAATACTTGGCCTCACACCTTCAGGGGTTTCATTTCACATGAAGGGCATTGCAACCAATGACATATTTAACATTAGAACCAACACCTTAACCAACCAAGTCATTGAAGCCCTCCATGCAGTAATAGCAATAAGTTTTATGTAATAGAGATGATATTTCCAAATTGTGATGCTTGTATCACTGCTAGTATACACAGTGGTTTGCAAAATAAGATTCAATAATGATACAAAATATATAAAGCAGCATGTGGTTAAATATATGTGGTATACAGATATTGAAATATTATACATTTCAATATCTGTATACCACATATATTTAATTAAATTTTGTTCATTTGAACATTAAATGGTTTTACCATGACCAAATGTGCATCAAATGACCTTGAATTCTCAACTTCTATACATTTAAAAGATTGAGAATCATGAAATTTGGAGCATTTGAAGCAATTCCACAAAATTAGCAATGTGCAGAAATAAAATAATTACGAAAAACTGTTTTAGGTTATTATTCATTATTTTTTTTATTTTGATTCAATGATAAAAAAAATGACCAAAAAACACTACAATATTAAGTTATGAAGATATTTTGGACTTACAGTAATGTATGTGGAGTAGGTTGAATTTCTATTACTTGAGTTGCAGAAATAGGTTGCATGCTTGATACAGTAACATTAATAACAATTGTATTCAAACTCGGGTTAATTGAAGAAGCTGGTAGCACAAATTGATTTGTGTCATTTGAAAGGAATGCATATGGGATATTACGATTGAAACATGACAGATGTTTCTGATGAACAGGAAAACAACTCCAGGAGTAACTGGAGAAAAAAAAAAACTTTTAGTTAATAATATAAGAAATTGTATAAAATATTAAAATAATCATCATGAAATCAATGTATTAAAAGTTGGAAACTAATGACATTAATGCATGGGTTTTATAATGGAATATATTTAAAAAACGAAAAAGTGCAAATGAATATATTGTAAAATTAGACATACCTCATCGATAAGTTCTGCATCGAAAAAGCATTTTGATGAGGACTAACATGCACTTTAATTGTATCATTTCTGCCCATTCTACGGACATATCCACCATCAATAGTAAAAACCGGCTTGGTAAAATGAATTTCTAAGGTCATAGATGCTTCTGCATACACAATAAATTCTGCCATTGCAACCTAATGAATTTCCAAATTGAAAATTATACACTCATGTGAATTTCATAACAAATGAAAATAGTTGCTATAAAATATAATAGCTTACTTTTAAATGTATAAGATATTTTCCTGTTGGAAGACTAAATTTAGGTATAAGCAGTTGCCTTTGATGTGATATGTCAGAATTGTGAAAAGTCGGCCAAGATGCATTTTCAGTGCTTTCAATGGACCATGTGTATCTGATGTTATTTTTCACACAATTTGTTACTATTTCAGCTTCAATCAAAATATCATCTTCAAAATTAGCCTATAATAAAGTTAAAAAAATATAAATATTCTACAACTTTATTTTAACAATACAAATTGTGTGTATAAGTAAAATTGGGCAGTACTCACAATTCTATGCTTTTCATGTAAAAAAGATATCTCTGGCTTTTGACATAATTCATGTAAGAAAAACATATTTGTAGTAATATTAGCATGGCTAAATGCATTCCACGCAGAAACTGTTACCCAGTATTCTCCAACACTAGAATGGATGGAAAAACATAATTTGGTAGTAATTAATTGAAAAAATAAAATTCATAATATTTTTAAAAATTAGTCAAGCAATATGCAATCAAAGTAATTTAGAAATTAAATTTCTAGTAAAATAGGTTTTCCAATTTCTCATTGTTACCCATTTTTGACATTCCAATGTAAGTTTGCAGCATTCTCTGTGTTATCTTATAATAAGCCATATTATTACACTTTATATAATATTAAAAAAAAATCTAAAAATTTTTAAAATGCTATAATGGAACTTTTAATGCAATGGAATATAAAAATATCAAGAATTATTACCAAAAAAGTATCTTATTAAATGTGTAAACATATAAGCTGAAGTTAAGTTTTCCTAAGTACTTAGCATGACATTTATTTTCAATAAGAATAAATAGGCAAGTAAGCATAATGCAGAAACAACAAAGGCTGTACCAAATGGAACAGTACTTTGAAAATTGAATCAGTTATGGTTTTCCTGATTTAAAGATGAAAAGAAATTAATGTGTTTTTAAGGTTTTAGTATTAAGGAACAAATTAAAAACTATTTTGAAGAAATAATTTTAAATCAATTGTTTATAAAGTTAAAAATAGTCTGCTGAATATAAAAAGAAGACAAATTCATATAAAAAATATTTTAATCAACTTTTATATTAATTCATTATTTGCAATGATTTAATAACACTAATAAAAACGTTTTTGCATTAGAAACATTTTTTATTAATATTAATAAAATCGACTGCAAACATAAATTTTACATAAATTTGCTTCAAAAAATGTTTATTAAAATATAAAAGAATACTAAAGGCTATTCTTATAATTTTACATATTTTTCATACAGCAATGACATGGATTATGTGTTCAATAATTTTCCACTGTTCGTTTAATGTTTATGAAATAAACGAAAAATGTGGTGCAAAAAATAAATAAAAACTGTAATCATGTCCTTAGATGCTGATACTATTTATATCAGCATCTAAGGACATGATTATACTTCTTAGAAATTTAGGGCCAATCTACTTCTTCAGAGTCAAATTATTTTTTAATACACTAAAAATATATTATTATTTTAAAAAGTAATTAAATTCATGTCACAATTATACAACATTTTTAAAATTTGATACACTTAGTTTCTGCTCCAATTTTTAACTTGACCCTCAATCTGAAAATAAGGACCTTCTTAATGAATGTACAAAAACTACAAAAAATATATAATGATAATAATAAAGCACATTTCAAAAATATAGAAAAAATAAGAAAGAAATATTTTTACAAAAATAATACTTTATATATATATAAAGAAACAAGAATCACAAAGGAAAAAAACCCATTAATTTCTATCATTTAATTAATAAAGAAAATTAGTAAAGAAGTTTGTTATAAAATATTTTTTTATTGAATTAATTTTATTTTCAATAAGAAAAAAAAAATAAAAAAATAAACATTTGAACTCAAAGGAATCATACTTTTTGTAAGAATGTTGAACAAAAGAAGAATGAGTTGTTATTAGAGGGGAGCCATCACCGAAATCCCATTGAAAAGTTAAATTTGTACCAAACCAATATAATGCATGAAAGGTAATAAGATGGTTTACAAGATTCGGTCCTTGGCAAAGAATAGAGGTCAAGTTTGCTACTCTTTGAATAAGATGCAATTGGAGATGTTGTGAGGATACACTGCTGATATGATTCTGAGCTGTCACATTTACAGTATACCTGCACAGAAAATTAAAATATATTAAAGTTATTGCTGAAAATCAAAAAATATTTGATACAGTACATTGAAACATTTAAATAAGAAGAACTTTAATAATGATTCTGAACAACATAATCTTACACAAAAATATGTCAAAAGGAAGATATAATTTAATTTGTTAAAAATTCGAGAAAACATACACACAGGAATACTAAAACATGAATTTATTTTAATTTATCAGAAAGCTAAATATAGTTATAGAAATTACACCAATGTTTTTTTGTTGAAATAATTTAAAGCTGAATGAAGTAACCAATCATTCCTATAGTTAACAATTTCAACCAGAGCATTAAAAGAGGTAATAGTTTATGTGTGAAAATAAAAAATATATTTATTAACAAAATGATGAGTGGACACAATCGCTATCATATTTAAATACATTTTCAAACAAGATATAAAAATTAACTGAGAAAAATAATTTCAAATACCTAAATTTTTATTTAACAGAATAAAATGTTAATCTTGTGCAGATGTTAGTTTTCAGAAATGCATAGATATCAAACAGAAAGCATATTAATGAATATATTTTGCAAAAAATTAATAAATTTTATAGTACGAATGTACATTTCATAGTTTTGTTCCATAGTTTGGGATAATGTTCATAAGAAGCAATAGATGATTTGTATATTCTATTCAATTATTGCTTCTATGAATTATAACTAGTTCAGAAAAGTTATGTTGATAAACAGCAAAAGTTCATAAGCATACATAAACAAATTTTTATATTAATCCGAAGCTTGTGTATAAGTTGCTTCATTTGCTATAGTTTAATTTGGATTAAAAGTTAAATATACAATAATACGAACAATATAATATAAATGAATACAATATGAATTGACTTGAATATAAAATATTTAGAAGAGAAACAATAATTTATACATTTACAAATAGATTAGAAGAAAACGGACACATTTAGGTTTATGAAGACATTCAACATGATATATAAAGTAAAGTAGTGACTGAAAAAGCAGCAAGTGTTTAGAAATGAGTTAGCTAACATCATTAAAAAATTTCTTTTCATGAATAGATTGAAGATGAGGATAGTGAAACATTAGATAACTTTGCTATTTCACAAAGTTATTAGTCTATTTTTCTAAAAGATTAATATAAAATGAACATTTGTTTACAACATTCATCACTCATTTTCTCAATATTTCAAAGAAAACATATAGAAATATTTTTTTTCATAAATAATTGTTAAATGATGGAAATTTTTGAATAAAAAATGTTCCATCTAATTTTATTTCTCTTATTTATATTTTAGTGTTTTTTTTTCTAATCTTATCTTTATTTGCACAGCTTATTTATAAAATCTCACTTACTTATTTTTAAATACAGCTTAATTAATACTTACTGTGCATTAAAAATATGTGACAAAACAAAAAATCTAATTAAGTATGAATTTATGATTCTCTCACAAAAAAATGTAATCCAATGTGTCTCATTACTATTAACTGACAAAGAATAAATTTAATAAAAACATATATGAATGATGTATGTACATTACAATGGAGTGTAATATTAATAAATAAAAGTGTCATTTTTACAATTTTACTAAATGTTATTTTAAATGTTATATTAAAGTGTCCGATTCCATTAAAATAACATTTAATAAAATTAAATTAAAATTCAGATAAATAATTTTTAAACTTACTTCCTTATTTACATTTTTTACTTTTACAAATTAAGAAACTAATAACAAAAACATTAATTTTGTTGTTTACAAAAACATTGGGATGGTTAATCTGTATGGATATTTCTGTAATATTCTGATACATACCATCCTGCATGATGATATTGGTGTTCAAGGAATGGTACATTTGTTCGTTTCAATTCAGAGACTCCAACATTCCAGATATAGCGAAGGGCTTTCTCAGTAGATGGTAAAACTCTTGCAAAGAATTTAGTTTTTTCTTCAAAGGGAATTTCAAAGCTTTTTTTATGACATATATTTCCACCAGCATACTCTACACATAATTTAACACCTGGAATACGATAGTAGAATATAATAAACTTTTTCAAACATTCTTAATAATATATTATGCATTTATACAATACCAACATAAATAATTCATTATATTATTTATATTGAAAAATCAAAATTAAGACCAGCAATCAACCTTGAGAAATACAAAGGATGCAACAAGATGAGAATAGATTAGGATAATGTATGTGGAAATTTTTGTAGACAAAAAAAATATTTTACAATTTTACTAATAATTAGTGTATTCTACACTTTTTTTTTGTCTACAAAAATTTCCACATACATAATTTGATTTTTAAAAAATTCTATTATATATATAATTAACTTTTACCGTGATTAAATAATAATATCATACAAGACTTTTTCATAGTTGTTAAAATAGTCTAAAACTAATTTCAAGAAAAATAACAAGAATACAGATTAAGTTAAAATTCCATACAAACAAAATATTAAAATTTTGCCAGAATTTATTTTACATGTCTTTGAATGATTCTATTTCAAAATTATATATTTCTTCTAACGTTTTAGGCAACAATATTATTTTGAACAAAGTGCACTGACCTTGCAGCCTTTCTTGAATATAAATTTTTGAAGAAACTTTTGGTCTCATGACTGTTTTGTAGGCAAAGTCTGTCACTTCATTGTATGCTTCGACAGATATAACATAAACTCCAGGTTTCAGCAATGGTAAAGAAATTGTACTACCTTAAAAGAAAATTCATTAATTATTATGTTACTTCATAAGCTGCTAGCAAATATATATAATTTCAAACAATTACAAATTTTAAGCTGTATTTTGCTTACAGAAGAGCAGAGATAGGAAGCAATAATTGCTTTTCCACTTCAGGATAAAAATTGAAATGTTATCATAGAAAATTTTTGAGAGAGAATATTAAAGTGTATTGTCTAACTGCAGTACTCATAAACTGAAATAACCGAAGTTAGATAAAAGGCCTTTTCATCACATCTTGATAAATATAATCAGAAATTGCCCTACTGAAAAGATATTATGCACATTATATATTTTTTAGACTTGGTTTTGTTGTAATCAAATCTTGATTAATACAATAAAAAATTGCCTTACTGAACAGATATTATGCATATTGAATATTTTTTTGTTTAGTTTGGTTGTCGATCTATAGTAAACTTTTGATAAGCTGTAGCAAATTTGACGAAAAACTTACAATTTTAACAGAAGTTTAAGATATTACAATCATTCTTGTCAGAATCAAACAAACAATCGTAAATCTTAAATAACATATTAATCCATCTTTGATGTGTTTAGTTTGAGTTCTGCATCCATCTGATCACTTGATGATAAAACAAAATTGGAAAGTGCTAATGATAGTATGATTTCAATTGTTAACAAATTGATATAATTCTGAGTTCCTTTATATTTACATTAAAACTTGGTATTTAATTGGACATGGAAAAAAAACTAAGTATAAAATATTACTCACTTGTGTCATTAAGGTGTACGTTATCCAGAATCCAGTGAAAGGAAACATTGGTTCCACGCAAGATGGAAGCATGGAGAGTTAAATTGTTCAAATATTCAATAATGTAATATTGTCTGTCTAATTTTAATCCTTCAGGTGGAAACTGAACATAAAAAGGTTGAAGTAAAGTCTGATTTATGGAGTCTAATGGATTAGTAGCAGTGACAGATACATCATACACACCTTCTGTAAAATAAATTACTTTATAAGTACTATAATAAAGTATAAATTGAAACATAGCATTAATGGAATGGTAGAATTTCTTAAAAAGATTAACAATAATGAAAGAATATTGAGACATCAAGAAAAGACGTATAATTCATTAATGAAGATAATAAAAAAAAAAAACATTTATAAATTTTTCTAAGTTATATTTGAAATAATAATAACTAGGCAATTGGTATTATAAAGTAATGAAAGAAAAAATAAAATAAGGTGAAATTTTGTAAAAAGTTTAAAGTAATTATAAGACTCTGATTTAAAAAAGAAAATTCATTAATGTTGGAAATAAAATCCATCTTTTATATGAAAAATTATGATAATTAATTTATATTAATATGTAAAAAAAATGTAAACAAAAATCAAATATAAAATTAACCACAGTAGAAGTGCAAAACTTAAGGGGGGAAAATTGGGTTTTATCATTTTTATTAATATTATAAATGGGGAACACAATTCAGAAGCTTTTATTTCTTTTGAAATTAGTAAATAGATGAAAATTTTAATTTTAGAATCAGGACATTTTTATTTATTGTCGAAGATTCTGATCACGATTTCTAACATGAATAGATTATAAGAATTATGATGAGACATAAACTACTCATTATAGATAATATTTTTAATTTTTTTAAGCAATTTTGTTGCTTGCTATTTATTTTTTTAGAACAATATAGAGTCAATAAGCAAAAACAAGGAATAAAAATTATTCCACTTAATCTAACAACTTTTTATTAATGATATGAACAATTAATAAATGATATAAATCAATAATTGTAGCATGCATCAGAATAATGTGTGACGAGGTTCTGAGCAACAGAAAGTAATAGGGATATCATATGTTCAACCATAATAATGTGACTGGTTGGCGCATGTGCACACATACACACACATTTCAGATAAATTTTGATACTTGTAAGTAAATTTCATTCTAAAAACTTTGATCCTTGCAATTACAAATTTAAAATAAAAAATCACAATCATTCAAGTTTATTTTATCAATGAGCAGAAACACATCAAAGATAGTACTCCAGTCATTGGAATAATTATTAAATAACATGAGTTAGATTTAGGTAGTTTCATGAGGTCCTGAGTTACTGGAAGTAATGGGTCTTATCTATGAACAGCTTCAGTAAGCCAAGCTTAAATATATAAAAGAACAATACAGTAAACAGAAAAAATATGACACAGCAATGGCATTCTAAATAAAATTTGCTCTTTGTAAACACAATGCATAATAATTAGAAATAAAAGAATCATTATTATTTTGAATTCCAATAAGAATAAGACACATTTTAAGTTTCTGGATGGGTACTATTATTGGATAAAAATTTCTGTTATTGGCTGCTACTAACAAAATACTTAACTGCATTTTACGAAAGACAAACTATTGTTATTGTATGTTGAATACACTTCATGTTCAATATCATTCATCAATTCTATATGAAGGTATCAATAGTGTGGAGATGTCCTTTTAAATACAATTAAGGTATTTTATTTCATATAAAGATTTTACATGTTAGTACAAATTTTTAAAAAATGTTTTATTTTATTTTCTTAAATATATATATATATATATAAATCTTGCTTACCGGCAGAGTATGAATGCTTCACATTAGCATATGGCAAAGACCACACATTTAATTCAGAAGCCACTAATTTTGTATGTCCATCACCAAAATCAAAGAGAAAGTGGATGTCAGATCCTCTCCATACCCATGTTTCAAACACAATAACATCTGTCGAGTAAGTCGTGTTCAAATTCTCTGAACTCGATTTGAGTTCAAATAGAGGAGCAGCGTACAGGTCCATTCGAGGTCGCAAATACAATTTTTCAATGGGTTCAACAGCTTGGATGGTTATATTAAGATAGGTGGTGACTGTTTCATGATTATTAAAAATGTGCACGAGTACTGTATATGTGTCAGCAACACCATAACTATGAGTAGCTATGCTGCTATTTTTAGAGCTAAAACAAAAATATATCAATATAGTAAAATAATAAGCAAATATATATGTATTTTTAAAAGAAGAAAAGAAATTAGAAAAGTTTATTCTAAATTCTATTATTTTTGATTGGAAAAATTTCCAATTTATATTATGTTTGAAAATCTATATTTTGTCACAGATGTGTTAAGAAATATTAAGTTCAGTTTGAAAAGTAAGATTATATGGACTAAATAATGTTACGGTTAAGAAACCTAATTTGCAAATTAAACTTTTTCCCTTAAAAAAGAGAGAAACAATTTTTGTGTGTTGTGAATGAAGCAATGATTTTAGGATTTTCTCATGAATGAAATATATATTGAAATAACAAATATATTTTTTCTATCACTATGACACTAAATTATTATTTAGAAGTGAAACAGCTAAACTAATAAATAAATTTATTTTTCTTTCAATAACAAGTACTTCTTGATAATTTTTAATTATAGTGTAAAGACGTTCTTTGACTCTAAATTTCACGCATGAAATATTAAGTTTAAATTGTACAACAAAAAATTAATTAGCATTTTAATTATTCATGTATTACAAAATATAAAAAATTCAAGTAAGAAATACTGTCGTAAATTAAATAAGTTTTCGTACAATTTTATCTCAAATAAAATAAGTGCTCTTATTTATAATACAAAAAAAAAAGGTAACAGAAAAATATTGTGGAGATATTATACGTTTGATTCAAATATAATTTTAATTAAAATATGGTATACAAATAATAAAAGATACAAATATCGTTTAATATGAACAGAATCATATAAATGTAATTAAATAATGAACAATAAAATGAATCCCCTCATGATAAAATGAAAAATGCAATAGCATACCTATTTACCATGGTATATTGGCCATCAGTACCATCTCCAAAATCCCATTCAAAATCAAGATTGCTCCCTTTTTCGACAGTACACGACACAACTACATCTTCAAAGAGGGCGACGACAGCTGGGGAAAAGAGCTCCACACTGACTCCCGATATGGGAACTTCCACATCAACAACTGCCCAATGCTCAAAGTGACTGGCTGAGTTAGAGGCATTGAAATACACTGTATGCAAGCCTGGGGAACGATAAGTGTGGGTGACCACGAAGTATGATAAACGAGGCCCAATTTTTTGGTAAAAGAATGCTGGTGGGTTGTGACGGTTGTCATAGCTTCCATCTCCAAAATCTACAAAGATGAGGTCTGGAGGTTCAGGCTGGTTGATCAGCACAGATAGTGTGCTCTCACGATCGACGAATAAATCCGAAAACGTGTAATTCAGGGCCAACAAAGTGACAGCAGCTTGGACAAACATGGATGTATTCACACTGCCCAAGGCATTCCAGACAGTCAACTTCAACTCATGTAAACCAGGAAGAAAGTTTTCATGCGTTATGAACTGAAAAAGAACAAAAAAAGCAGATTCAGAATTTTGAAAAATAATCTCCTTGATAAGTTATTTTATTAAAATAATCGACGTTTGTGATAGGTCAACTATATTCCCTTGAAAATAAGTTTGAACTATTTTCAAAGTAATATAGTTTAGCATAAAATTCCATAAGTTTTTTAGTTTTATTATCAAGTTACAACAGCGAAAACATTGCTCTACATATTGTTAAACAGCGGTAAATTCTGCCTGCTATCGACGAAATGTCCTCCCTGAGGACAGTAATCATTGGGTGTTAGGAGGGGGGGGGGTGATAGGAAAATGCCTCACACCAGCCTAGGCAGTCCATCATCTTGCTTTTTTTCTATTCTTTTTTGGGACATTTAAAACATAAAACCAATTTATTATATGGTATAGCATTACGATTTTCATATCTATGATAAAAAATGTAAAGAATTTAACTTTGCAAAACACTCTCTGCCGACAATAAAAAGAGCTTTAGCATGAATCCCTATTTCAACTACTTGAAGATTTTCGGAAATCATTTGGCAATGTTTCTAGTTTCGATATATTTGAAATATCAGAAATATTTTGAGATTAGAAAAGTAAAACATGTAAATAAAAGAGTAAACATAAAATGATTTTTTTGTTTTTGCTCACAGTTGATTAGTGGTAGGACTACGTCCTTTGGAACAGAGTAAGGACATGAGTTTGATTCCAGCCACTATTAAAAACGAAGCGAGATGAATAGCGATTTGATTTACGGATGCACATTTTTCGGGGTGGGTGATGGAAAATTTTTCGTGTTTCATCTTTTGTGATGCATGATTAAGACCATCTGTATATGACAAGTCTTCCAGGAAAGCGATTTAAGAGGTCAATGCAAGCTAAAATGCCTTCAGATGTTAGGCTGCTCGTTGCATTGTGTAATAATGATTTTCTTCGCATAAAAAAATGATTTAACTAAGTGAAACTGAAAAAAATTAAAAAATTGGAAATAAGACCCTTTATACAGTGAATTCAAATTTCATAAGTTGGCCATGTATTATAATTAAATAACAAAAGGAAATTATCGTTACAGAAATAAAATACTTACATAACTAAGCTAATTATAGAACAATAAAAGATATGAATGCTTATAAATTATAACTATTTTGACAGCTGTCAAAAATAACCTTCGGAAATAACCCACATGGTGGAAATTCCCGTTCGTTGCCTCAGACTGATTTCATAATTAAAAATGAGATCATCAAAAGCAGCAATGATCTTTCACCCAAAAAATGTAGCGTTAAATAGATATGTAAACAATGGAGGGCAGAAAATAAAAATAAATTAAACTTCAAGAGGAAAGAAAAAAGAGCGTCGTTTTTTTTATTTATTTTTCTCATACTTTATTGCAGCTGAAACAAAATTATGAAGTTAAATGATCTTTCGTCGTTAGAAAATAAAGGAAACTTCAAAAAGAGAAAATGAATAGAAAATAGAAGAAATGAATTAAGATCCACGAAAATAAATTACAAAAAAATCCTGAGAATTTACGAAGTTAATTTTTTTTTTAAAAGGAATATCTTGCAAAAATATTTTGTTTTAATATTCTTTATAAGTCACAATCATTTTGCAAACGACTATTTCTCATGAAAAATCGAAAACAAAATAAAATGTAGCAATAAATAAAAAATATTAATTAATAAAAAACGTTTCTAGCATTATAAGTCTAATTTCAGTATTTTTCAGCCCCGAGGAAAAGCGAATTTATTTCCATTTTATTCTAAATCCCGCTTTTTTTTTGTCGTTTTCATACAATTATAATTTTACGAACACTAATAATATGTGAGTTGGAACTTACTAAGCACAGCGTCATCACCATTTTTTTTATAAGAAGTAAATAGCATAAAAAATTATTACGTAAAGAGTAACAATTTAAATGAAAGTAATTTCTTTCTCACTAAATCAAGTAATTAAAAATAAAATACATAACTAGTTAAAAAAAATGAGTAATAGAGATTTTATTTAATTTAACACGCTAAAGTAGAGTTCAGAATAAAAAATGCATACTAGAATGAAGGCACACTCGATGGAAGGGGGAAAAAACGAATCAATATTTCAAAACTTTCATTGGATTTATCACAATTTAATATTGTGTATTGAAATTTAAATTTATAAACCACTGGGGAGTTGTAATTTCAGGAGAAAACATTGACTGAGATTTCAGGGTAAAAAGCGATTTGAAAAATTAACAATATTTATCATTTATTTTGTTTTCTTGAAAAAGCTGTTTTAAAGCATTAAATGAAGATTGATGTACCTATGATGGAATATATCTACTAAAAATAAATTGAAGGAGGTGTGAAATGCTTAAAATTGAATGCTACGAAGTCAAGACGAGCGGCGGTATATTGGGAAAACCGAAAATACATTTGCTGTAGTGAACAAAAATAAAATTTATAAAAATAGAAAAAAATACTATTTTTCCTTAAAATAATTGAATAGTAGTGTTCCAGAAATTAAAAAATACAATGACGTACACATATTTTTCTGTATCTAAAGGTTTCGAATAAGAGATAATTTTAAAAAGAAGAAACAAAAAATATATCTTCACATTTTATAAAGCAAGGCGAGTTCTAGTATACAGAGCTTCGCGCCGTAATCAAATTTACAGTGAGTTGAAATCAGGTTGATTACGATTAAAATGAATCATAATCGTTATAATTAATCACACATTTTCGAAACAAGTAACAACACAATGTTTGAATTTAGTTAGAAACCAACATCCTAATATAAATTTTACTCCATTTTATACAAATACATTATATTTTGACGGATATATAAGGATTTTATTCATTATATAGCCATGGCTTGGTACAAATATCATTTAATTAAAATCACACGAAATCAAATAATTTTATTGATATGCAAAAAACTTAAATTATATGAAAAATATTGAAAAGTATAGATAAAATTACAATTTGATAATATTAAAATATCCAAACCTCATTAAATATAATGAAGGAAATAATTACCTCCATTATAATTAATTAACACCAGGTATTTAAATTTCATGTAGTTTCAACTTTCCAAAGAAAGAAGGAAAATTTTCAGCAACTAAGTTCTCAGTTTCATTTAGACGAAAAATCAAAATTAAAAATGTCTCGTTACTTTTCCTATACCGCTAATTAGTTCGATAAATAATGATATTGAACTTTTTATTTTTAAGGAAAATCTATATTCATATTTAAACTAAACTGCTAATAATTCCATTTTCTTGAGATAGGGTCACATTCCTTTTCTGGGATGAAAATTTATCTACATAATTGTTCAGTACTCTGTAATATTACTAACCATTTATTTGAAAGAAGAGGTCGTGAATAAGATTTCTGCCGCACGTAAGACGAGTATTATTAAAGCGAAAATTTCATAAAATATATATTAATTGAGGATACAGTATAGATGTCTCCCTTCTTTTCTCTCTTCACAGTTTAACAGACTAAGGCTCCGTTTGTATAATATTAACGAAGGAATTAAGAAATACTTTTAAATCATTTTGTCATGAGATCTATATTTTTAATTTCTCTTTTCCCCTTTCAAAGATGACATAAAATATTCCTCAATTTCAATGAAAAAAAAAAAAAAATTCTGAATCCGAGAAAAATCATATTTGGATCCTGGAAGGAAATCATTTTAAGAATCTGATACAAAATTATATTCGGAATGTATGGAAGAACTGCAGAAGCGATATTTGAAATGTTTCTTCTTTCAGTTCAGATGTTTAAAGTTTCTTTTTAAATCATATTTAATCTTTCTTTTTAAACATCATGTTCGGAAAGAAAATTATAAGCAGATCACATACAACTTAAAATTTTCTTCTAATTATCCTATGAAATAATATTTACACAATAAGCTAAGCTCAATAAACATACTTAAATTCAGTGAAAAAACCAATTGCTGTTTCTACGGGTATATTATACTTCAAATCAAGTTGAGAATCATGTTTTCATTGCTAAGAAAAAGCTAATCGTAATTCAGAGATAAGATTGACTATGCTATAATGCTTTCATGTCTAGATCGTCTGGGTTAGAGAGAAAACTAATCTTGACGGAAAATTATATTTTGATTCTGCAATAAAACCATATTCAAACAGTAAGAAAATTTTTTATTTTCATCCCGAGGGAGGGAAAATCTGAGAGTACATGTATAAATTCTATATAAAATCATGTCTAGATTACAAAAAAAAAAAAAAAAAAAAAAAAAAAAAACCCTCATTCTAAAAAATCATGTTTTATAGAATGTAATATAGTGAGAAAAAGAAAGATAATAATAATCATAAAAATCCAATTATCAGGGATAATTATATTCAATTCTGCTATAAAACTATGGCCAGATAGTAAAAATAAAAAAAAACAACCTCATTTTAATTTAGAAGGAAAATCATATTCTTAACATGTAACCGTAAGGACATGTTCTAAATCAATTTGGAATTCGTATTCGTATTTCTAGGAAAAAATCTAAGAAATAAAAGGTATATGTATGAGGACGAGTTGTTGTTGTTGTTGTCATGTGCCAGCCAGACTGGTAATATGGGGTGCGCGCCTCCACTTTTCCAACTGAATCATATTTGGTGTGGAGTCCGATTTCCTCAGTACACACATGCCATAGGTACCCGTTTAAAGGGTAGGCAACCATTCACACACACACAAAGAAAGGACAAAGTCAAGAAAGAGAGAAAGAGAAAGTACATCCATGCCCGAGCGAACCCAGGTCCCACCCATCTGTAGTCAGGTACGCTAACCACTAGACAGGTTGGGCGGCATGAGGACGAGTAAAATACTACAAACATATATGCATGAAATCGTTCTCTAAGTTAAGATTGAAAGGAATTTAAAATATATAACCATTCTCAGAAGTTAAACAAATTGAAAAATGCTGTATACAGAGCTTGCAATTGGCTAGTACTAGTAGATGAAAGGACGCAGTCATCCAACGTAATAACAAACTAAAGTTTTTTGTATACAAAATAAATAAATAAAAAATAATAATAAAATAAAAAAGGCTGCCATAGAAGAAGACAGTAGTTTAGGATTACAGTTTTTTTTACATGTAAATGCAAATATAAAAGGTGTTCAGAACAGAAAATTTGGTTTCGGAACAAAATGTATTTTCATGGATTGCACAAGACTAATGAAAGATTCAGCGAATTAGCTTCTGTCGAATGTATTGAAGCAATGCAATCAATCGCAAACGTAGCTTGATTCAACGTTCATCAATCCGCCATGTTGTGATTCTGAAATTCGGCTGGTGTGATATTAACATTCCGAACGAGCCAAAGTTATTGGATAACTTGTGTCTAGTAGATTAAGGGCTATGAACCCAGCAGAAGATCGATATATTGCTGTTAAAACAAAGTAAAATTGAAGGCTTTTCATTGTATGATAGTGACGGCAGCAGTAGTATTGATACGATTTACAGAAGATTACACAGTAATGGGCTGTTACATCCAGGTTCTAAGACTTAGTTCTAGTATTCATTCAAACTCCAGCAATAGGTGAATTCTATTGTGTCTGATAAAAAAAATATGAGAGTGGATATGTATCTGAATACAACTCGACAATAAGCGTACTAGAGTATGGAATGCATAAGGAACATGCTATCTGCTCTGGAACATCAATATCCTGAGGTAGAATCATCATTGCCAAGGCAGGAGTCTACCTAAATACAAGATCCAGTGATGTTATTGGTATCAATATTGGGAAGAAGTATTAGACCAACTTGAAAGCAGAAAAAGTTGGTGCTGTTTATGTTTTAATGCGAGATAATACGCAACCCCAAAGAGCTGTAAGCATTGAAGATTACCTACCAGAGAGATCGTGAAAATTTGCGATACATCATCAGCCATGTATACATGTTTCCAATTCTTAGTCACTCAAACTAACTTAGAAACAGTTCAATTTCTAAGTCAGTCAGGTTCTATTCAGTTTACGATAACTGTTCATTTCAAACAACTAAAACATGGTCAAAGGTTGCAAAATTTGTTGAGTGATGTCCTTAGCTCACACAGTTACTCATTTCAATTTTTATAACCTGACTTTAAACTTCGTTTAGTTCGTAATTTCAATATATATATATATTTTAAATGATGAATACTGCATCAAACTACTATAATGGCAAATCAAAATTATTACAGCTAAAAATATTTGTATGCAGTATGCATAAAATAAATTTAATTTCACGGATAATTCAAGATATAAAATCCAAAACTTAAGCATCATACTGATGAGACGATACGGGTTATTATTTGAAGAGGGCTTTTAAGCAATTCGCTGATTTCTATTTATCTTCGCATTGGCATAAATATTTGATAGAAAACGAAAATACTAAAATTCATTCTATAATAATATATCATATATCTGGAAATTAATATATTATCTAAGCTCATTGTATAGAAGACGCTCGTTTTTTATGAACACTCAAAACTTTACGAACTATTGGCTCGTCCCTAACGGGGTCCCCCATTTGCGAATTACAGTGTTGTTAACGAACTCGCTTTCAGATTTTTCGTTTGCGTATATTTTTTTATCGTCTGATGTTTTATTCATATTTTATTGAATGCTAAAGAAACTTGTATCGATGTAATTTTTCGAGAATCTTTGAATTTTGTGAATATTACTACCGGCAACTTTAAGTATTAATCAATGTAATGAATGAAAAGTAGTTTCGATTCTAAAATTGAAATCGTTTATAATTCAAATCATAGAAAAATATTCTTGATGAATTTTAAGTGTTTTCAGTAGACTTTGAACTATTAATATGCGCTGGCATTAAGTATTCTTTTCTCCCGATTTTTTTAAGCAATGCGACTGGAATTTTTCCCGCCTAATTTAACTTCCGATTTTGTATGCATTTCAGAGTAATCAATAATTTCGAGTAAAAATATCGTCGGATACTTTTGGAAAGAGAGATCATGCCTTGGAATCATTTTATGAAACTGATATTTTAGGTGCAATGCTCTTCTGAGCGTATGCTTGAAATGATGTTGGAGGAAAAAAAACGATGTTTACGTCATTTTAACCTGCGCGCGTCATCATAATCATTGTATCACTAAAAAAAGAAAAAAAAAAATTATCTGAGGATTTGAATGAAGCAGATGAGTTATTCACCCATAAGTTTCCAAAATGAAGCCTACTGCTCCCCGTAATTTCATTTCAGTACGTTTCGAATCTGGATTCAGATGTAATTTGTAAGAATTATTGGATGATTAAATGATTGAGAGCATAATAAATGAGCATGAAGAAACTTTCAGATATCAAATGCGAGTGCCGCGACCGTCTGGGTTGTTTGTCGCGCAACAGTTATTTTTTTTACACGAGAGCTATTTAGACTGGGACCTACGTCTTAAAGTGGATTCCGAACTACTACGAACATCCACGCCCTACGTAGGATTCGAGCCCACGAACTGTTGATTCGAAGGCCATAACCATTCGATTGTCAGCTCGGTGTAGCAACCGTCTACAAAACAAGTGCATTAGCAGCTAACAAAATGAAGGCACTTTTCGAGTAAAACAACAGTGAAATACTTTTGTACACCGGAAAAATGTGTTTTTAAAAATGTAGTTTCGAAATGAAAAAAAAAAGTAAGTGGTTACTTTATCTGTGTTTTATTTCCTGAAGTGAAAATTATTTTTAATAACGAATTTTATTTTGCACATTTTTTTTTATATAATGCATACTAAATAATTTTTGTTTAATAATATATTTATAAGCAAAGAGTAGTATGGTAAAAAAAAAATAGTTTTAATATCTAACAGTTATTTTTCTATAAGAATTTTCGATTTTAAGAACTGTCTCACAGTATTCGTCTATTATATTTTACAAGCAAACATAATTCAGTAATTAAAATAAATGAATAAAAAGTTACCTTCGGATTTTCTGGCAATGTTTTCACGACATGCTGAAATGACCACGTAAAAATATTTCCATTGGACGATGGACTGACATCAGCTTCCCATTCTTGTTTTAAAGGGATTCTAAGGAAAAAAAAA